>JASANE010016786.1:0-91895 GCA_030248225.1 Trileptium ribeirensis | reverse complement strand
TTGCTAGCCAGAAAATTGTTATTGAACAGTATAGCTACCTGGAATCCAATTCTGCGCTAAGGTCCTCAGTTTTCTTACGCCACTCATCCACAACGCGGTCGAACGATTTTTGCTTCTTCTCCATCGCTGAGGCGTACGCGTGAGCTCGTTCGCAATCCACTTGCGCATCGTCCAATTCGCCCATCAGTCGTTGTTTAGCTTTTTCTATCGTAGCTACCTGGAAACCGTTGCGGATTTTTTGAAAACACTATAGAACACTGTGATAAAGCTTATATTTGTATTATACCAACGTAAAAGTTTACAGAGGCATTACATGCTACACCGTTATATAATAAATGCTAGCTTATTGGCTATGGATTTATCAAGCTAAGCCAAATTTTGCACCACGTAACGGCGAATTAAAAATGTGTCTGAACCGGATTAAAATAAAAAACCGATAAAGTATGACGACTTGTCTGAATTGTGGGAAACATCAGATATCCCAATTGATATTTGTATTCGTTCGCTTATAGCAGATTTATTGTCTACGATATATTAACCTTCCAATAAAAACAGCTGCTTAAACGTTACGTGGTAAAAGTCTGAGTAAAATTTGGCTAAATTCAGATTTGGTCTATCCCAAATTTGGCTAAACTTGGCCTGTCCCAAATTGACTCAATAGCAATGGTTCAAATGTTGACTCAGTCGGATCCTATTTTAGTTTAAAACTATATAGGAGATGCAATCTTCGACTCAACAGAAGCCAGCTTTTACTCAGTCTAGGTCTTGTAGCCTATTGGCCCTGACTAACTTATTGTGTCAGTTTGGGCCGGCTCAATTGCATCAAATTTGACTCAGCGCTTTTACCGGATATATACAGAATGGTTCCATATCAACGACTATTGCCATATATTCTGTAACAGTCGGTGGCGCAGTTGTTAGAACAATTCACAATCGTGAGGTTCGAGACATCTTGTGCGTATAATCTTCTTGTGCTATAGTGCAGAGCCAGGTTGTTGCGGAGCCACGTCTGTAATAGGGTATGACCTTGCTGAGAAGATTAGCATAGTTTCACTGGAATCCCTACATGATTTTGCTGCAGCAAGTCTTGCTGTGTCTGCTACGAAACGGGAGATTAGCGCTGGCACCTTAAGTGCTAATTTGCAGACCTTTAATACTTTAATGCCTTTATATCCTGTAACTAGACTACGATCCTTAACTAAATGCGTATTTTTCGCCGTTTTGCTTAACAGTGCGGGAAAACCTATAACAGTTTCATAAAATTTGAATATTCATGAGCGTGACTTGCATGTACAGTTGCAAAATACGGTGACGACCAGGTACGCTTTGTCTTAGAGCTTGGCGAATCTGTTACGGTTGGTAAGATATTATAAAAATTACCATAATGCTTATTACGAAAAATAACATACTAACAAAAAGAGTACCGCATGTCAAACAAAATCTCAGTAGTCCGAAGGCTAAGGTCATTTTTTCTTGTTCAACTACATATATTTTTACGGAAAAGCGATTATTAACGTTGGATGTCTACCCGAGGTGTATGCGGACATCAATTCAGCACTTAAATTGTGATCCCTTTTTGAGTTTTGCGCCAAATGCTAACGTGGGAAATATATCATAGCAGGGTATGTCATGAAAATGGACATCGACAATAGGCAGTTGCTGATAGATAACAGTTACCAAACAACTAAAATTTAGTAAAATGTAATTGTAAATTTGTTACTAAACAAATTTATACTAAAATAGATAATGCTGTTGCCTTGTTGCGCCACAGTATGAAACGCAATGTTTGCTGCAACATATATAACGTCAGATCCAATAGGCGCAATTTCCCAAATATTTATACCATTGAATGCGATCATATAGTTGCACATACAAGCAAATTGACTTGCCTGCTTCTCGTCTCCTTTTGTTTGCAAACAGGGGTGGAACAAATCCCTTATTTTGGGCCAAAATCAGTTCATATTAAGACATTATTGTATATAACCTAGGAAGGGGTAAACGTAAGGTGTTAAAATTTTACGAAGGTACGTGGCAATAAATGAAATTACCTGTAGTAATGATATTAACCTTTCATGAAACAATAATGTCAAAACCGCATATTTTAGACCAACACCCCACCAGTTGAGTTGCTGTTATTTATTAGCTGGGATTGGTTGGTACAATTTGGATCGAACATTCATAGCACAAGCACGATTAGATAGAAAGTTCGCAAAATTAACATCACAGCAACGATCTCTCTACTTGGGCAAAGCTTGTGGTTTTTAGGAAATTTAGTGTAATTTTGCTTTTATTCTTGGAAATGGTTGCTCAGTTACGATAAATATATATGGTACATGTGAAATGGCATTGCTAACCCAACGGTCTCGCGCAGCATCTACCAAATATGTGGCTATATTAATGGTGAGTAAAATATTTCACACGGTCGGAGTTTTCATTCAGTATCTGACAACTTCTTTATAGAGGAATTTACTGAAGATTAAAAAATTCTCCTTAGCATAGAACTGCTTGATTTTTTCCTGATGAATATTCGTTTATTACTATTATTATTGTCTAACATCTTGTTAAAGCTACCGGCAGATATATCAGGTTAGTTTTGCTCTAACATATGTACAAATCTCACTATACCTTGCCGTTGGCCTGATCAAGTGATTCGAGCACGTCGTTAAGTTTGTTGTTGAGGCGGCGCTTGGCATCTTCCAATTCCTCGGCTTTCACCAAACCCTCGCCTTCGTATTTAGCTCGCCATTGTTGCGCTTCAGCGTTGGCTTTGCTCAGCTGCCGTTGGACTTCAGCTTTTGCTTCCGATTCTTCTTCGAGTTGCTCGCGAAGAGTATCCAATTCGTGTTCGGCATTTCTAAGCTGACCAGCAAGAGATTGGCGTTCTCGGGACTCTTCATCGGCAGATCGTTTCGCTTCTTCCAGCTGAGACGAAAGCTGTGATTTCAGGCGGTTAAGAGCATTCAGTTGGCTTTCCGCATCTTCCAGTTGGCGAGAGAGATCACCCGCTTCACTGTTGAGGCGGTTCTTCAACGCAGCAAAATCAGCCAATTGACGACTTTGTTCTTCGCATTTTGCGTTGAGCTCAGCATTCTGCATTTCGAGAGACTTGCAGTGCTTTTCGCTGTCGCTCTTAGCCTTGGACTCGCTGTCGAGTGCATTATGAAGATCCTCACATTCCCGCTGAATAACTGACTTATCTTTTTCGACTTTAGCTTTTTGTTTCTGGAGCTGATCCAGTTGATCACCCATTTCTGCAACAGCATCGTTGTGCTTTTTACGTAGTGCTCCAAGCTGGCTTTCGTGATTCATGTTGGCTTCTTCGAGATCCCGTCGGAGTTTGGCAAGTTCGGCCTCACGCTTCTTATTCAATTCGATCTGGCTAGCAGTCGCACCACCAGCTTCATCAAGTCGCTCCGATAGTTCCTCAAGCTCGCGTTGTGCATCAGATCGTGCACGCTCGCTCTTTGACCGAGCTTGGCGTTCAGCTTCAAGTTCTTCTTCGAGTTCTTCGCACCGCCCTTGCAGCTCCTTGACTTGACGTTGGAGTTTTGCTACCAAGCTTTGTTCATCTTCTAGTTTTGCAGATGTAGCGTGCAGTTCAGCATCTTTCCGTTTCAAATTATTCTCTACATCGTGTTTCTGCTTGGTGATCTCATCAATCGACTCGTTTGCAACCTTCAGGTCACCTTCAACCTTGCGTTTTGCCTTCTCAACATCTTGGCGCTGGCGTTTTTCTCGCTCTAACGCATTCTCCAGTTCGTCCATGTTGTTTTCAACTTTTGATTTGACTTTGTTCAAGTGATTCACCTTGTCTTCTTCCGACTGCAAATCGTCTTGCAGTTTGCGGTTAACTTCCTCTTGATGTTTCTTTTCCTTATTCAGTTTGGCAATCAACTCATCTTGCTGTGCCATTTCGTCTTGCAGTGATTTGAGCTGGTGTTCTTTAGAACCCTTTTCGGATTCCGTTTTTCGCAAATTCATTTCGGTGTCTTGGATCTGTTTTTTCAAATTGTCACACTCTTGTTCTAATTTCTTTTTAGCACGCTGTACGTCAGCCGTTTTGTTCTCTTGATCGGAAACACGGTCATTCATTTCGTTCATCTGCTTCTCCAAGTCTTTCTTTTGCGTTTCAAGGCGGGCGCAACGGTCGTCGGCACCGGATTTGTCAGCCTTTTCGGCTTGCAATTCACTAAACAGCGTGTTCTTTTCTTCAAGCAGCTTGGCTGAATTTGTTTCCAATTCTGCACGGGAAGTTTCTTCTTTCTTTAGCTTCTCGGTAAGCTCCTATATGGTACAAAGTAAAGCAATAAAAAGCTTAAACAATCTTTCCTGACGAAGACGTAGTTGGCTCCGTGACCCCTACAATGGGCTAGATCAGTTTTTCTTCAGAAAAGTATAGTTTGCGGTATTCACAGTAATCCGGCACAGAAGTCATCGGTACAGATTATAAGTACTGTTGGTCATGCTAGAAAGACAGACTAATAACATGTTGGTTCCCTGGACCTACATGTACCTACTGCATACTATAAGAGCCACAGGAAACCTCACCGCCCTAATACTATGAGAAAAATTTGATTGCTTATAAATTTTAAACAGAACATATACGCAAAAATAATAAGAAAACATTGTGATAAAAGCTCAAACTGAAGACTTTGTTTTGTGATTATAAACTAGATCCCCAACCATGATCCATTCACAGTTTTAATATACATTGTATAACGAGGTTACGGGTTGTTTTCGATGTTTTGCATTTGAGATGTTAAGCAAATGGATCTCAGTGCAGTTTGTTTTATATTCAAACTATTAAATTTGTTCTGAGGTGGGAAAGATTCCGTAGCTTCGTTTCTCATCAATATTTCAGTAATTTCAAGAAAACGACCAAGTTGTCAAATCTTTGTGGCCGGAGTATTTTTATTGTACTTTAATGCACTATTGTATAGTTTGTAGTATATATGCGCAAAATTAAGTTATGTGAGAATGAAATAATACCGTCGATCTTATATGGTTTATTGTGCAGACAGTTTCCCAACGTAGAGTGGCGTAATGAAATTTACCACAGGTCTCGCATCGCAGGTCGATCGCTGCTTTTGCAGGCCGATTCGACGACAACGTGCGGGACTATAAATTGGGCAAACTATTAGTAGGTATCACCAAATAATAGTTAACTAGTTTGCTATTCGCTGCTGTCTTGCGCAAGCCTGACGGCTGTAACGATAAAAACGGATTAAAATTTTCAAGTAGACAATGTTTTAGGTAGCAGTAATGCTACGGTTGACATTAAACATGTGATCAAAATCTCGCTTACTTCTTTATACAGATATAGGACAATTTGTATTGATTTAACTCTACTGTTTTTAAAATGTTTAATTCAGGAACTAATTAATATTATATATATCCGTAAGTTACAGTTAATCATGGCAGTTATAACCAGAGCCAACGTTATTACGTTTGTTATACAATTACTGTGCACTTGAATATAATATCACTTCGTGACCAGGGTATGCAGTGTATTAAGTCAATTTCCAACTTACATCAATTTGTTTTTGAAGTTTTTCCATTTCTTCAGCTTCTTTGCCTGCTTTGAGCAATGGCTTGACGAGACCGTACAGCTTGAACCAAACCCATGTGCGAAGTTCGATCCAGGAACGGATATTCTTTTGCAAAATTGTGTATCCAGCCATTTGTTTCTTGCGTTCAGCTGCTTCCATTTGCGCCAAGTACCAGCGGACTTTGGCCTGAAGACCGGTCATCAAAACAGCCAATGCTTCATCACGCGAGTCTTCAAGACGAGCCAAAACGCCAGCTTTGAAGAATACCTAAAATTAATAAGCAATCGAATGAGTTGGTGGAGTCCGCTTAGCTAAGCAAACTATGTGTGACAAGCTTTCCGGATTCACTGGTTCAAGTAAAACCAAACAATAGTTAAATATTCGAGATTACTCAACGTCGCAAATACGGTAACCTTGATATAGAATTTGTTGTCACGCATGTGCTTACATTAGTCTTCGGCGAGGTCTGGCGTGATCTCGTTCTTGTCGATGCAGGTAGGCAGCTCGGAATTCTTCCAGATCTGTGACAAAGCAGTTTTTCTGCAATCAAGGTTTAGTGATGTCATTGTAGAAAAAAAGGGTTCTCGCCAAGAACTCGGATACTAGTGACTTTCTAACCAAGTTCAAATTCTAAATTAGTGTCTATTTTACCCGCAGCTATATATTCTGCAGAATTATTTTATGTATGTTATATCTGTTCCTAGACATTGCTTCTGTGACTTATAAGACTTCACTTGAAAAGTCAGGATTGAAGCGAGAACTATATTATATGGCCGTACACTCTTACGGGCTGATGTGTTTGTTGTTCTCGTGTTAGATAATGAAACTGTTAGTAATAACGTTTGCGAAAAGTGAATCACGGTGGCATCCAGGATTTTGTCGAGCCGTGTATAATTGAAAACTGGTTTCACCATGCACCATTTCTCTGAGCTTTGGTTTGCATTAATTTCTATCACAATACCAATGCTGCCTAGAAGGATGCGCCTGGAGGGCATCTTCAAGTTCAAAAATTTGGCGTAGACGCCTTCAATAAGGGGCGGGTCACTGATAAAAGATTTCGTTGGCCCCGTCTTGGTGGTCCTAGTAATGTTTGTAAATGCACAGTATCACATATCATCGTATGGAAATGTGACAACGTAGCATTGCAGTGGAATAATTGAATCCATTTATCTTATCGAAAACTGTAAGTGATTTTTGCTTCTGGAATTTGTTTAGATTAAAAGTAACAAAATTTCATTACGAAGACGCCGTGAAATCATTCTGATTACGGCTACTGGTAGAGTCAACGTACTTTGGTGTTGCCCATACGGTATTGCTCAGGATCAAGAATTTTCTTGTTTTCAATGACTTGCGACATTGCATTTGCGCACGCTGTAACATCTTCACTAGATTTAGCAGCATCGGCAGCCAGGATGGCATATCTAAAATGTGAATAAACTTTGTTTAATTTTATTTCCCTGATCACTGATTTTGTTTTCATTGTAGTTTTTACAATTAAGAAAACAAAAGATTTAACTAATAGTATCATGATTAGTATCTAAGATACCATGCTTAGTAAGATGCCATTTAGCTAAACCAATAGTCCAGTCCTGCTACATACGTGACAATGTGTTTTCCAAGATTTATTAACTTATTTATGGAATTCAATATGTCTAGCCCTTTAATACGGTGTGTAAGTAGTCGAAAAACTATTTTAAATGACATTACTGCACGAAAAATATTTTGGTTGAGTATTTTTGAATATATTTGTGCGGCGTTTACGTTATAAATTTCCCGGCGTGTGGAAGATTTGTCTACCTTTGGACTCTCTACCACCATCCAAAATACGCTTTCGTACACACTATAGTGTTTTTGACACTGTTTTCTAATAGCGTACATAGTTAGTCGTATCTTATTAGGTGCATAGTGTAGGCCACACCATTTTACTTTTTTCGATGGTGTATGGTGTTGGTGACACCATTTTATTTTTATTATTTTTGTTTTACTAGCACCCGCATTTACTAATGGTGTTTGGACACCGTCATGACCTGTTTCGTATAGCATTTTTAAGGCTTTTTGTAATACGAGCTTTTAGATATAAAAGCAGATATTTCTAAAAATTTAGCGATAGTGTGCTTTGGGTGAGGAACATAGGAGCTATTTATATGCGTTGTGAATTCGTACAGAGATAGCACAGTCCATACAGCGTCTGCTCACAGATCTGAAGTCGCGTGTTTGAATTCTGCCCTAGTGTAACTTTTCAGCTGAATTCTTTCACCCCACTTTGTCTTCAATGTCCTATCGCTATACCAAAATAAAACATTTTGTACCTAAATGGAGGTCATACTCGGGGAATCCAGGTATTAATGTTGCCTTGCTGAACTTCAAGTTAAAATCCAGTGCCCCACCCCAAGCGGCGACCTAACTGTTTGTCGGCAGTTCATGAGCATTATATAATAAAATGAATTACATTGAATATTCTCATCCGAGCAAAATTTGGATTTTGTCGCACAAAAAAAGTAATTGCAGGGACGGGGAGCATGAATTAGGCGAAGTTAAATTTTACCAGGGGTTATGCAGTGGGAAAACCTGGGAAGGTCAAAATACCTGCGGAGCCCTGTTCGCCCTATTTGGAGAGGCCAGCGTTACACCATACGCATTGTCTTTTTTGGATAGGTATTGTTTTCCTACTGAGAACTGCATCTTTCACTATATGATATTGTTTTACTTTACTAGGGTTCTTATGAATACTAGAATAAAGGCAATTAACACGTTGGTTATGTTTGATAAACTTACTCATATCTGTTGTAAAAGTATGTTTCAATGTTTTGTTTATAATCTTTGTTAGTATTACAAAATAGTCCGGTCTGTGCCTTGAGCGTACTACTAAACTACTACGAAGTAAAAGTTCAGGAATCCATACTGTATTTGCAACGATTTACATTTATCCTATGATTGTAACTCTGGCTAACTACGTAAAATAACGTCATCACTACTCTAGCTTGGTTTCAAACTTTATTTACTGGAAATGCCGCACAAATTTCTACCCGACAGCCCGTTATTGCTCAGCCTGTTCGTATAAATTTTGCCTCTGTGAAAACGAGATATTCACAATAAGATGAACGAACTTCGCTAGGACACTCGTGGCACTAGAAATCAAAATACACGGCATGCAAATTACAACCAAAGTAACGCCGAGGAGTACTAAAGGGTAATGCATGGCAAGCCATTTTCGATATATATACAATGTCTAAGTTTAGGCTTCTGGATGAGGTGTCCACGAAGCCTCATCTTATCTCAAAGACTTCCGCCCACCAAACCCTTCGAATTATAGCTGTTCATATATGCAGTAACGTCTCAGGTTTATTTGAGCACAAATTGCACTCAAACTCGCGGCTCAGTAAACACATGTCAATAATTGTTATAGCAACTGTAGGTACAGTGGCTCAATGCCACCCAAAGAACTAGTGTTTAGCGATTTTCAAGTGCAATAAAGTGTAAAAACATCAATCCACGGTTTGTAATTACGATCCTACGACTGATTTCCAAGAATTTTTTTATTCTCTCGACCGGCAGTTTTGAGAAGACGCGGTTCCATTTAATATATAATTATAAATGATTAGATTATCGTGTGAAGATATCTACTTTTATATGCTAACCAAAACCGTCAAATTCATGTTTTGCATTGTATCCAACTGTACAAGGAGACAATTCAGAATTACCTAGACTATTGCTAACACCATTCAAAAAATTTTATTTATTACTTCGTGTCTTTGACACCGTTCTTATAATAGAATACGTACGTTTAGCTACAGTGTGTAGCTGGATGGTGTTTCGAACACCATCAATTTCTTAATATATTGTTATTACACGCTATACTATTTCACGGTATGCATTGTTTGTGTAGACAAAATTTCTATACTCCGGGCAATTTATAACGTAAACTACTCTTAACATCGTGCAGCACTTAATCTTATCTTAATAAGCTACACTGATTATTAAGTAATTATTTATGCTACTTTTTAGCATAACTATGTTACTTTTGTAGCATAATTATGCTAAAAGATCGAAAATGTTTACTATAAAATAAACTTAAAGTTTAAATGTATTAAGCTTAAGATTTTAAAATTTAGGAAAATTGTTGCAAAATGCAAAGTAGCTTGTTTAGCTTTGCTTTCCTGCGAAAGCTAAAAATAGCATTATTATGCTTTAAATATTTTTTATCAGTAACAGCGTAATATTAAGCATAAAATTTTGCTCAAAACTTCTAATAAGCATAATGATGCTACGAATAAAATTACGCTGGGATTTTATTAAGCATAAACCAATGCTACATATATTGAGCATAAGTCTTTGTAATTTTTTGAACAAAGATCTAGTACATCTAACCATTATATAAGTGGAGCACTCAACTACCTATATTGCAGGCATTGGTTTCTTGTTTGCATAAAATTTAACATAAAATACTGATTCCTTGGCTTACCGCTGCTTGAAGTCGTAGTGCGTGCATCTATTCGGAAAACCTTTGCGGCAGATACGGATACCTTCAAGCACACCGTTGCATGTTAGCTGATTCATGACAAGAGCAGCATCCAGATAACCTGAAAAAATATTGGGCACCAACTTAATATTTGAATTAAATATCTAAAATTAATTTGACGTTACGCGAAACATATGCCAAATGCTAAATAACGAGTATGTATTGTGTATATAGTACATATAGAATAGTTCTGTCTGTTTTACGCGCTCTAACCTTAGTTTCGGATGCGCGCTAACAGCAAGGTGGTGCTAGTGTGGGTCTGAGATTAGAAGCCCGATTTGTTCCCAGCTACCGTTTGACCTTTAGTGCATTAAACTCTAGAAATATGCAATTTTTTATTAAACCCGCAGCTTTATGGAAAGGATGACCACATACTGTTCGTAGCAAACACATTTTCTCTAGTTGTACCTTTTACTGCTTTTGGCTATGTCCAAGCAAATCCATGGATGCCGACGGTCTAAACTGACTTCCATTCGTGTCTACTTCATAAATTTTGACGGAAATATATAGTTGTTTTTATTGCAATACGTACTTCGAGTATCTTATATTTAGCTTTTGTTATTGAATTTTTTGTTTTTTCAAATCAAATGAATTGAAGTCCTATTTTTACAGTCGACGTGATTTTACAGTCTATGTAATTTTAATATGTGGGTATCGCTTCATGAAGATATAGCTGCCATTTCCGTGGTGTTTGTCCCTACAGATGTCTGGAAATAGAAGTGAAGAATTATCTGCTGGTGCCTATCTACGAGTCACAACATTTTGCAAATGTGATTAAATGAAATATTTGCATGGCGCGATGCTGCATGATTTTCACTATTCTTTATATTTTATAACACAGCAGCTTTCCATTCAACACGATATTTATAAATGAAAGTCATCTTTTAGCAAAGTCATTACCTGATTTCTTGATTTCGTTTGGAATAATGCAGCGAATGAAGTGCGGATGAGTGGTGTGCAACATGCTCATCAAGTTGTTCAAGGACTCCTAAACAGGTTATTGCATTATATGATGATCAATCTACATACGTTTCTACGCGAAGTATAATACTGTACCCGAAACAATTCGCGGTATTGTGTCGTGCCGCTTCCAATCTTCGACTGGCTGCCAACTTACATGAAGTTTTAAGTCAGATGGCATATCAAAAGCTAAGATTTTGTATTTTTGTACATGTTCCTTTCATATCTCCGGTGATGGCTTGGTTGAGGCGATATTGCAATTGGGTCAAGCTTACATTTTTTTAGCTTTTTGTATAGTGGTTTTTTTCGTCAGATATTGTACTTTAAGAATATGGACAAGTCTATGTCCCTGAAATATAAAGAAAATTCGTGCAATATATATTTTTACAACGTAGTCTCAGCTCAGAGTTTCGTCTCAGCACTTTTCAGAAAAACGTTAAGGCGGAAGCTGCCGTACATATTAGCACATAATTTTGCGAGCAAATGATTTCTTTCACCGAAATTTTTCTTCCTGTGCATAGAAATTTCCATTAGCGTTATTGCTTTGGATGTGCTGTATTTGAAATACATTGCGCATATCGGAACGCAGCTAAGAAATTATCGTTAACACATATATTTTACTTATAATAGAATTAGTTGTTTCTGCGTAAATCAATACACAAAACTGAGGCGCTCGAACAAGTTAATTGTTCATCAGTAATGGCTATGGATTAAATCACATCGGCGAACGTTCGTTCACATCTTCCTATCTGTATCTAGAGTTAACTGGTCGTTTGGAGCAAGCATCGAATCGTGATACAACAAGTGCCGTGGACTATTTAGCGGCAAACATGTCTGCATATTTATTCAAAGCAATGCATATGGGCGCTTAGCATGATATAACTAAAAAACGTAGCCGAATCCATCAAATTAAAATGTTTGTCTCACTTGTATTTCCAAAGTTATCGCTTAGATTTCGTAGCCTATGTTATGAACTTAGTAAATGTACGAGTGAACCAGAAAGTCGTTAAGATTAAGAAGAGTTGTAACGTTGTGTTAATTTTATCTTCAGAATAGGAATTTCATTCTGCAAATAAATAAAGCAAAGTGCAACTACTCGATCAAACTAATCAAGTACTTGTGTTATTTGCGAGGTTAGGCAAGTAATTAGATTAATTTGCCAAATTTCAAATATACTTACTCGGTACAACATAGATACTGTCATGAATGCCGCCGATTTGCCCTTCTTCTTTCCACCACCACCGCCTTCTGAAAAGGTCGACTATTATATTCTACATTGCTCTAATATATACATACTGGCCTGTCCAAGCCCTTCCGAAATGGGATTTTTGGGGAGCCCATGTTTATTTTTGGTTCAATGTGTGGGAATATTTAATTTTTTTATATGGTACATATTTAAGTGGTTGCCATGTACATGTAACTGTCGTACAAACATTTTCAAATTTTAATACACTGTTTTAGCATTAGAAATAGTTACTAATTTAAGAAATATAGTATACAGAAAACATGAATTTAGAGAGATTTACTTAGAAACTATATTATTTAGAGTTATATGGGGTGTTTCTGGAATGCCGTTGGACGAGCGTGGGGTTTTGAAATGTGAAGTCATCCTTCACACTACATACTGCGGACTGGTTAGATATAGTGATATATCAGATACTTTGGGAACTGAACGCTCCCCTGTGCAAATCTCCCTTGTTGGTGCGTATATACCTTAGCGCCTCCTATAAAGTAACATAAACATAGACATTTTTTATTATATTTACTGTTTCTCGAGGATGTGAACTTCCCGCTCATTAGTCACATTCACCCTGTAGTCTTATATATGTTTGGCATTCTATTCTTCGTAAATCCTTTACACAACTGGTCCCTGACAGGCACTTCGGTTATAGCATACAAATGTTTGCAGATGAAAATCGAAACCAAGATTAATTTTACCTGATTCAGAATTACGCAATTAACTGTACGGAATTTGATATGATTTGATTGCATGTATTGAGTTTTGCTAAGTTTATATCAACCTAGTCCAAAGGGACTATATAAATATTCTGGGACATGTGATTTATTTGATTTTGCTGGTCGATTATAGGGTTAATATGGTACCGCTGTCAAAATAAACAACGCAGAAAAGCGCAGTTATGCAAAAACAAGGTTTACGTAATGGAAAATATTTGCTCATTTGGGTGGCGACGGATTATGTTTTATGCTAGCTTATAAGCTAGAGCAATAGAATTGGTTCTTTTAAAATTGATAGGAAACCTAAGTGTAGCAAAATACTTTCAATTAGTTAAAAATTTGGATAAATTTTATCACATCATGTTCTGAAATATTGTCGAGAATATTATACCTGGTTACACAGATCCTGCATATATGACTTTCGCACTATCGTACCTTTGGCCTTCTTTGCTGCCTCTTCCTGAGTTGTGTAATCAGCCCAGCATTGATTCATCAGATTGTGGTTTGTAGCTGCTTTCAGGACAGCAACGCATGTGTCGTTCAAGGGATCCTTGTTCTTTTCCAGCCACGCGGTAACGTTATATCGCACCTATAGCCACAAGAGAAATTCTATAATGAGCCACATGCATTATTTAATAAATGTGAAGAGCAACTAAAATGGATATGCAACTCTGCGAATTTGTACAAATTTCACATATATATTAGTTTTTCGTACAAAATATCTTCCACTGCAAATTAGACCAAGGCTGCTGAAAACGGCTCATGTAGTCGGACTATTGTCAGAAACTGTGGGAATTAAAAATTCGCAAATATTTATTTTCAATCCGTGAGACTTTTATATTTACATGTAATCGGTCATCAGAAGAGACGGCGAAATGAAATTAAACTGCAGTATCTGTAAGCTAGATGTGTTGACCAATACCATATATATAATATCAAAGATCATGATATTGAGTTAGCTGTGGCAATTTGTATACTTATGTGCTTATGTGCTTGCAAAATAAATATACATAATAAATATACTTATGCATCATTTACAATAAGATGCGGTGCTCATGGTCCAAATTATGTCACGCGTTTAAATGGGCTAGCTACTATGTCACGCAGACAATCCAACTCGACTATCAAAATTTTGATTAGTCTAACTAGTCTATGTGTTTGTTATCGACTGTCGAGCCGGACTGTGCTTTTGTCACGAGGCGTTCAGCTTAGCCCCTATAACAACCAGAAACTATTTAGTCCGCAAGCATTAAGTTTTACTATACGTATCCAAATAATGCCCCGAGGGCAGTATACTGCCTAATACGTTAATTGTATATATTAAAAACAAATATATAACTTAGAATTAGTGTGAAAGTGCTATAGTTTAAAATGCTGTTACACTAAGCACAATACTAAATAAAATCTTTCATCTGACAGTTCAGTCGGATACTTCGTTTGCAACGCAGACCCTAGCTAAGCTCCCTGTTTGTCACATTAACTCTGGCTAAGCTATCAAAATGTACAATAATAGTCCAGCTAAGCTATAGTTTACCGAACTAGTTGAGTTGGACGCGTGACATAATTTGGCCATGGCGCTCGCATATTATCGTATATGATGCATTATGTGCTACATGCATTGCACGCACAAATCCTCACTCTGGCTCTGTGATAAACCAGAATATAGAACAGTTCAGTTCTTGAATAAAAACCTGAAATTTTTCATTTTATGCGGAATGAAAGTAGACTGAACCGTTTTCGATGTACGTTTTCAGCAGGTTCGTGTAGATTTAAAATGAATTGGCGAATAATAACCTGATTGAATGTCAACGCTAATTACGAGCCTTAATAATTCTAAGCTTCAATAAAAACAACGTCAACCATTTTCATGCAAAAAGAATGTATACAAAAATGTAATAATCATTGTTTAATGGAATTTAACATCATTAGATAACCCGACACCGTGTGTTTACATGATGTAAAAGTTTCATGGAGTGCTGGCTAGTCCTGACCACCCAGAATCGCTGGCATAACAAAAAAGGGTCTAGGTAGCTTTAACAGGTATTTCTAGGATCGTTTCAGATATTCTATGAAATAACCCATATTTGAAATACGACATGTAGCAAGCGACACATTTATACCAAGATTTCATTCTAGATTCAGTATTCTTGAACGACAGAGTTACATATATTTTGAAAATAGATGTCGTATTTTTGCCATTTCTACAACTTTTTAGAGTGGTAGGGTCAAAATTGTAAAGTTTGTTCCGCGCTTAAGTTTTGTGTCTACTGTCAACAGAAACATCAAATCCGTCATTCTTTATAAAACTGGGGGAAAGCTTGGCGGCGTAAAGACAGATTGAAGTTTGTGGGACAAAACAAAACTGTAAACCCTTTTGCCCTGTAAAAGAGAGAAAATGTTGCCAAACGCGACTGGGGAATCACATGTAGTGTGAAATATATTGCCACGTTCTTCTTCAACAATGCAATCAACTATATATAATACTTAATAACTGTATCAAATAAAGGGGTTACATTACAAAAGCATTCGATTTAACTTACAATGCCAGCGTAGTGTCCAAGAGCAAAGTGAGCTTCAGCCTGCTTTCCCTTTGGTGGCTTGGGCTTTTGAAATGAACCATGTTTACCCAAGTGTTGATCGTTCATCTTTTGTGCGTAAGACAAATCTGAACCTTTCGGGACGACGCACTCTTCATCGAGCATACTGATAACGCCCATAGGCTGCAATCAATAATTCTATGTACATGAGTTATATATTAAAAGGTGAATTGCATGCTGAATTTTAAACTCAGGAGCCAGAAACCTGATAATTCCGTTGTACTGAAGCAGTGTAACGGTCTCACGCTATCCAATTACACTGCGTTCAATGTTACTGTTCACCATTTGCAACTATACTCCACGAATAACATTATCTATAAATTGATATATATATATTTATATGAATTAAAATATGTAGTTCAACATTAGTAGCCAAAAAGTCAGTCGTTTTTAAGGCGAATGAAAAGCAAATTAGAGTTCATGTTACATAACTAATATGCCAATCAATCAGAAGTATTAATCATGTCACTGTGTACACTTTTGCATGTAACGAGATGCAGACTACCGAATTTGTAATACTTAGCTTTGGGCAAATAAAACAGCATTCGTAAATGTTTTAAACAAATCAAGATTGCGCATATATTATTTGGATTAAATTACTGTTCCTCCGTGAGTTATTTACAAACATACTATTCTGTAAACTACGAAAGATATTGATCACATAAACCAACATGTAGACGGCTTAAGCGACAACAATATCCAATTGCTACGTACAAATAAGCCCGTATAAAATGTACCTTTTCAATGAGCTCGATACAAGCCTGCAAGTCCAACCCGAAATCGATGAAGGTCCACTGAATTCCTTCACGGGCATATTCTTCTTGCTCCAGAACGAACATATGATGGTTAAAGAATTGTTGTAGCTTCTCGTTGACAAAGTTAATCCAGAGCTGTTCAAAGCTGTTGAAATCGAAAATTTCGAAGCCAGCGATGTCCAATACACCGATGAAGTATTCGCGTTTCAAAACCTTTGCGTCCAAGGTTTCATTGCAGCGGGACACGCACCAATGGAACATTCGTGCGTACAAACCTTTAGCCAAAGCACCAATGGACCAACTGACCTAAACATGGCAATATATAGATGTTTGTTATATTATACGTAGAAGAATGTAGTTATGTAATTTGTCAACGCGCAACATGCAATTCCTCCTTTGCATTAAAATGCTATAGTAAACGGTTTATTAAACATCCCTAATCCTTGCGCTTCACAATTAATTGGTGAAAAATTACTGATTGAACTATTCCGGCTGTTTAGCAATGGGTAAAAATATTAAATTGCCAGAGATTATCGATTCGCTTTTTTAGCATTTCTTTAAAAACCCATGCCAGACGGTTCTAAATCAAGGAGTAATTTAACTTGATCTCAATTATAGTTAGCGTAGAATATCAGGAAAGCTCTCTGTTACAAATTAAAACTGTCATGATAGAAATTAAAAATTGTGTTACCGTTGGTTTATACCCTAGGTTAACAGATATTAATTAGAAAAATGTATATTTTAACTCTGTAATTCCTGATCCTAAAGATGAGCATTTTTTTCTTAGTATATTATGGTATGTTGTATGCAACGGTAGGCTCCACGAAGCGAGATACGTAGATTGTCATAGGTACTATATTGAATGAGATACACCATAAAATGTTCAACTCTAAAAATAAAAATTTCGGTCTTTCAATAAAATTTAACAAAATAGATGGCACAGTTTGTGTTTACAATATATACTTTAAATGCTGTGTGATTCCTGAAATTATGTTGCACCCCTAAAATTCTGCAGCCTATGGAGCTATTTGGACAATATTTCGGACGGGGCTCGTTTAAAGAGTCCCATTTCCTGCTACAATATTATGCATGTATAAAATATTTCGGACAGTATTATGCATGTATGCTCTGTATGCCTATTCGCGAACCGGGCTCAAAGAACACAATGTTTCATTTCCAGGCTAATATTCGCCGATTTTTACTACTATCGTCTGTAGCTAGGTTATAAGTAAATTGATTTAATTTTCGCAGTGAATGTGACCTTAGATGACTTCCATGAGGTATTATCATCGCTGGAAAAACTCTCGTACAGTGGCAGGCACTAAAATAGGTTAAAAATTTGGTTGGTGTCAAACCTTGCTAATTTTGCTGGGTAACTAAGTTTATAGTCTGCGACCCGATCTAATTCATATAAATGTATAGCTTATATATATTTTTTGAGCAGCATTAATCGAACGGTGTCAAAAGGAGCTCAAACAGTTCATGGGTTAAGAAGTTATTTTCTTATTAGTGAATACCTATAGGCTTAGGCTAAGCCATTAATCCATGAATAGAACTGATTTTGACCACATTCGACTAAGCTCGTGAATGGGGTTCAAGCGGTATGTTACACTATCTATTTACTCAGAACGTTCATTAAGGAAATTAGCTAACCGAATAAATAACAACAAGTGTGCAGACAATATACGTCAATCTCTGCTAACATAACACTTAACAATGTGAGCTGTACTCATTTGTGAATGGTGGACTTTAAAGAGTTCAATTAATTTAAGCAAAACTAAATTAATTCTACCAACCCAACGTTTTCAGAACAGCATCTAGTATACGCTGTAAAATACATCATATTCTGGTATTTTTTCGTTCCTAGATTTTTCTTATTAGTGTGCTAGTGTCTTAGGAGCTTGATTTCACAAACGCTGGTTTCTTGCACTTTTAAAAGCCAGCTTTGATCGAACATAGATTCAGACTGGGTTAAAAGCATTTCCTGAGATTCAAGAACTGAGACTAAATTGAGCCATATTTGGATGATGTTTTTAACAGCATACGCCATTTTCTGTTCACAACGATCAGTTGGCTTGCAGAAGAATCCCAGGCAATTGATGGATGCGTAAGCATTTTACTGCTTACATAAACGATTATAATTATTAAATGAAAGAACTTCCCAAAATTAAAGTTCACAATGAAACAACTTGCCTTGCTTTGATCGTCAATTATAAAATTTTGCTTACAGATTGCGTTTTATCAAATGATACCTGTCGAGCTGCGCATTTGCAAATTGCCTTCTGACGAGTATGTAATTCCGAAATATGACTGAGCCGTTGCCGAATTTAAGTATAATACCATAAGTTAGTTGAACATTTTACATCAGAGTTCGTCAAACTATGTAAGCACACTTAAAATCACACAGTTGCCGTTATTACCATATATATGTTACTAAAAACAGTTATACCGCATATAAACTTGAATGTACATTAACGGTTTGTGTGATTCTAATTTTTAGTTAGGGCGAACTTTATTTCTATTCAAAGCAGCATAAACAATATTAGGAGAAAGTTGATAATCACGTATATACTGCGTTGAAGCCAAGTGCATGGTAACAAATGATTACTGGTTAGTTTTTCATTACATGTCTTGAGCTTTTCTATTTTTAACATTTTCTAGAAAACAAAAGCGTAGCATTGGCTTCTGTTTAGAAAAAAAACGTCAAATGTTCTTCAAAAGCATAAAAACGGCATAATTTGTGCAGTTTTTTTGCTCTAAAAATGGTCAAAGCGTACGTATTTTTCCTTCTATGTTCGTACAAGCTTCACAGGATATTATGAATGTTTCCGATACAACGCAGAATGCGAAAGCTAGTCTTAATATCAAATTTTTGGAAATCAGTCCAGCTTATGTCAGCTCTATTAATTCTTGCTCTTAACGCCCACTCCATAACATATTGTATTTCAGTGTTCACAACGAGCACAGATTATAGCGCGCCACTGTATTTTATATTTAATTTAAACATTTGTGAGCCGTGAAATAAGCAGCATGCTTCTTAAAATGGCAGTCTCGCGTTGTCATTATATTTTAAGCAAGGATAAAGCCATTATATTTTTGTGGTCTAAGTAAATTTAAACGAATAAACGTACCTGCTCTAAGTTCTGGCCCTTGTTGACCCATTCAGTGCCAACACGTACACGAGGCTTCACGATAGATTTGATGAAATCCTCAGGTTTCACGCCAAACATAGCAGCGCATTTTGCATCCTCTGCAAATAAATTTACGGTAATTTCGACTCCAAAGAAGCTATTATTAGTGGATAGACGTGGCAGTGCGTAAAAACAGAAGTGGAGCATGGCTGATTTGTTATTAAGACGACAAGCAAATATAGAAACTGAACATGTATTTATTTACGACATTGCAAGGTAAATAAAATATTGTTTGTCGGGAAATTACCGTTATAAAACTTATTATGTCATATAGTTAAGCTAACTTGTGTTGGATATCTAGCCTTTCCAAAACGTACGTTTCATCTGTGTCCAACTAATTTTTTACAAATGTCAACATTTTAGCAACAGTTTAGCCTTAATAATCGTTAAATGATTCTAATTTGACCCTATTCCTCCCGTGGGTGTGTTACTATTCGTTTTATATCGATTACTCATGTTATGTTTAGATATTTGGTATTGTTGGTTTCTTTTGCTTGGTGTGCCCTAATGTATATGTTAACAAAATATTTTCAACGACACATCGTTTTGCGATATTTATATGAGATAGCTAGCTGCATTTCTAATCACACAATTAACTTCTGGTGTCTTTAATAACTTACCTGGGGTAGGTACACATATAACATCATATATTTTGTTTGTCAGGCATAATTTCGATTTCGTGTGTTGCATATAAGACATCAAGAATCCTGATCTTATTACGTCGTGAGATGATGCCCTTCGTTTTGGTGTGATATTCTCCGCATTTACTTTCAAACTATTGCCTTCCTATTTGTTTGATGTCCAACTTACCGCCTTTCGTATTCTCTTCATCCGGTTCTGCTTGCTCTTCGCGAGGCCTCTGCTTGAACTTGAGTTGACCCATATGCATCATACCAGAACAAATCTTGTACATATCGTTCTTTTCATCGTATGTAAAGCCCATAATGTCATACGACTCCTGGAACACCAAGAACAAATTAAGGTACAAGAAACAACATATTCAATCTTTAAATACAATCTTGTCTTCAAATTTAAAAATATTTGGAGAAATATATTAAATTCTGTTTGAGCGAACAATTTTGATACCTAATGTTCCAAATTTAAATTTAATTATATACTGATATTTGTAAATTTTTGTCAAAATGCCAACTGATATGTTCAAAATACCAGAAGCCAAATACAAAAACAAAACTCGCAATAGTTTTTCGTTGTTCCTTTGATCTAAACATAGCCTATACATAATCTAAGAAACTATGCCAGCGAATTATCAACTACCGTAACGATTATCAGAGCTTAATAATTGAAAAAAGGAGAAACAAAAAAGAAAATCATAAAGTAAAATGCCTATCTATGTAATAAACTGCTAGTATATCTATCACCACAACTTTATAATGCATGAACGAGCAGAAACTCGTTTGGAATGTCGGCGTCGCAAACTTCAGGTTGGACATAACCAAAAGTAGTAAATGTCACAACTAGGTCATTATATATTTGCGGCAAAGTGGCAAAACGGGTTTATGCTTCGTTTCTATAAACCTGTGGATTTGGTACAAAAATTGCGTATTTTTTCAAATTTAGTTCACGAAAGGCACAGCGGTAGTTGGGAATGTTTAGTAGATCAAAACTTCACAGCTTGAGATATTCTGTGACAATCAATTTATAACAGGTAACAGCAGAAATCATCATACATCTGTGAGCTCCATTTCTTCGTTGTCATCAATACCATCGATCGTAAGTTCAGCTTGATTCACGAAGTCGTAGGTACCAATATCCTGGTCAAGCATGAGTCGGTCTTTAAATATATACACAAGAATTAATGCAGGTTAATTCCTATTTTTTAATATTAGGTTTTGCCTTGTTTAATAAAGTATATGTAGCATAATGATTGTTAAGAAACAGTAATGCTGTTCTCTCCGGTTGGCAATGGTCTAAGCATTGCTAGCACGAAAGGTAGGTTCATCAAACGCCAAAATCTTCAGATTTTTGATCTCGTAATTTTAACAAAAAAGATTGTAGCCGTTGCCACATTTAAATAATCGTTTATTTTATATATGCTTATGTTGCAAAATGCTTGCTAAGCAAACACAATTATATAATTAAAAATACTTAGCTCATTTCTGCGTACAGTGGAAACGGATGACAAAATTCTGCAGTGCTCAGCTCCACAATCCCCTCCTCCCACAGTTGTCCGTCTATTCATCCTGCCCATAACCGACCCTGCCACATGCCTTATTAAGCAGCTGAAAAACACAAACACCTATGCTAGATAGGGCGGAGATGTCTTTGTATATCAGCACAATGTTATTGGAACATTACTATCAGCTGAGTTAAACTGCTCATGACTCGGAACAAATATTGCTGGGAGTGCATAACGAAATTAACAAAATCATATGAATGTGAATGCTTTCCCAGCCAGTTTCGCGTAATTTCAAAAGTTTGTGTTATTCATAGTTGGTGCGATAGTGTAAAAGTTTCGGTGTCATTTCCTGAGTGCCAGGTGAGGTTTATTTAGAGTTAAAGCGTGAGATTTACTAACCATTCTACCTATCAAATAATAATAGCCATTGCTATCCGTCAGCTAAATCTTTCATTCGTCTGAATTTTGAATGGATCACAGCCTAACACTTAAGCATAAGCATTGAGACTAAACCAAAACAGTAATGTCATTATACCAACCATATTGATTCGAACTGTTTCCAAATCTGGTCCACTGATAGCTTCAACATTTAACTGTGTGTGAACATAGAAGGGCATTCATACTTTTCGTCTGATTTTTTACATGCTCCAGAGGGCACCAAAGGAAAGTAGTTGTTTTATAATGTAATATTGTATCAATGAAATGTCTAGAAATTTTTAAGCAAATACAATAACTACCTTCGAGATTAAAACTATCTATTGTCAATTCTGGTGACTGAATTATCCTTGAAATAAAAATGTAATACTTTACAGCAATTAATAAAGTTTTGTCAAACTTGGAACACTGCTATTTTACTTAATGTATAAAAAAGTTTCACTTGGCGTTTTACACGGGCCATGACCGTTGAATTTCCTTCTCCGTACAACAAAATTTCCGATAATGAAACAGAACTCAGCGTCTAAAAAGGCACCTAAACAAAGTATGAAAATATCATTGAAATACCTTTCATGTCCGGGATGGCACCACATGAAATTTGGTAGAAAATGTGGTAGCATCGTTCGCCAGGCGCTTGTTTGATCACACGCGATTTCTCTAGCAAATCTTCAATTACAAATACAGCAGGTATAATTTATAGAATAAATATCCTAATAACTAAGTACGCAAATTATGCTCTTTTCATTTTCTTTGTAAATTGCACCTACAAAACCAAGAAATCTTCACAACCACACAGCAGAAAAAGATTTCTATATTTTGTGATCTAAATCTGGTACAATATTAAAAAATAATGCATAAACATTAGAAGTTACACTAATATATATGTGTCAAAATGAATAACTATATTTTTATTATTACAAAAATAAACAATGTCCAAATGTGAAAACTAGTGTGCGAGTAAACTTAAGGTAACCCCATTAACATTCCTATTCTGTAACTTCGTATAAAAATTGTTACGGAACGCTTTTTGGTCAATTATTCCTGCGTAAAGCTATTCGTGAACACTTTGCTTTGCGATTGAAATCGATTCACCGTGCGCTCGCGAAAAATCTATTAAAATTACCGAAATTTCTGAGAAATAAATTTGTCGAATTTCAGTTATGGAGGTTTTGTTATATAACACCAAGAGCTTAAATATAGCTTATTTATATATAAGTTTGCTTGTAACTTCACAATTGCAAAAAGTTTGTTCGCGAACACTTTGTACTGTTATACTAGCTTGGTATACATTAGAGAACCGAATCGCCAAAAGGTATGATTTCGCCGTTGGAGCACAAGGTATGATTTTTAACACGTGGATTTAATTTAGCTAATTTTCGGTTAGCGAAAAGCCGAATTAAATGCAGAACTTTTCCCGTAATAGGGTTTTGCAAATCGACATCGGCTACTACAAAATACGATGGTTGGTGTGATCATTTTAAATTTATTGACGCATAATTGGGTAAAAGATTTTGCACATAAATATTTTTAATTGTTCATATGTGTCTGAGCTTACGATAGATTGAAGCAGTACTACTTCTTGCTTGACAAAGTTTTAAATGGCAGAAAGAGATGTGAAAATTTTATTAAACGCTTGTTAAAAAATATATTAACGTTTTATATTGCTGTGTGTAAACACACATGGTTATACTTTTCCTAATCTTTAGAAATTTTTAATTGATTATGAAGATTATTAAAACGGTGTAGAAACAAGCTTGAAATGTAGCCGAATTCTATTTTGGCAAAAAACCTAGCTAGAGAAGCTTCATTTTACATTTCTTCAAAAGGTTCTGCCTTGCAAATGTCTGCAATGATCCGTTTGAAGTGTTATTACAATCTTTATAAGCTATGATGTATTGTTTTGTTTGTATAATACTTTACTGACGCCTATCGGCATCACAAGGAGCGACGACATTATAAGGACGATGTAGACATTTGGAACGTGTATAATCATAAAGATTTTAAGTTTTTATCCAAGATGAAGGCTATTTGTTCATGTTTATGATAAACACATGTCAACCTCATGACACAATGGTAATAAAACATCTTACAATGCTCGATATCGCAGCCGGCAACCCGACCATCGCGACTGAAGTGAATTCGAATGAACTTTCCGAACCGGGACGAGTTGTTGTTTCGAACGGTTTTGGCATTACCGTATGCCTCCAGTACCGGATTAGTTCGAACAATTTTGTCTTCCAGCGAGACCTAAATGCGGATACAGGTTCATATATCTATCGCTTTACATACGGAAAGATAAAATTTGGTTTCGTACTAATTGCGTTTTTAATTAAAAGTTCGAATTTGTGCTATGAAACGACAATGGACCATATTATAACCAATTCTCAAACAATTATCGAAAATTTAGCTTAAGGATCATCTTGACGCTGCTGAACAGAAACATTTTTAATTTAAATGATTTAGTATTCTGGTTAAACAATATCAAACTGTTAATTCTTTTACTATTTACGTACATCGTTGCCGTTATGTTAATTTTCAAAACTGTGCATTCGAACAAACCAGTATATTATATAATTGCAATAGATTGCCTTATCATAGCCACTCTTTACACGCGATTGCATGTACTTACATAGATTTGTAGCATATTACCCTTGCCACAAGTGGCTATTTTAAAAAATTTCTTGTTTCTATATATAGTTTCGTTTTAACTTAAATTTTGTATTACCGGTCGACTAAAAGAGATGCTGCTTTTTGGATTTATGGTATTTCCAACTGCAGTGGGGCGTTACTACTTAAAATTTAACAAAATACGCTGTTTTGTAGTAAGCCACAAGTTTTGGTTTTTAAGCGTACCAAAACTAAGTGAAAGCTGAACTTTAAAAGGCTTGTGACAACACATACGTGTGGTAGTTTTGCTTCTTATAGAGCTGCAATTTTCCAAAACAATCTACAACATCTGTTTAATCTAAAATTACGAATGTCGCAGCTCTAGTACAAAAGATTTAACGGGTATGCTTCAGTCGTAAGTAGTAGAAATCTACGATACTTGCGAATACCATAACGTTGAAAAGAATACCACTTTATTGAAACGATAGCACAGGCATGCATAATTTACTGTGTACCATTCACAGCGTTAATTTACTAATTGTTTTATGTGTAATATGTGTTCTGATTTCGATATTCCAATTTAGCAATTAATGGCTGGATTGCAATAGACCAACATTATTCACTGAATGTTGGTAACAACATAATGCTTTGTAAAACGGCTAGTCGCCCCGTCACTATAACTATTATAACAAAAAATTTTATTATCAAGCCTTAAATGAGTCAGTCACTTTTTTGGAATGCAGAAACTCTGTAACTGACAAGTTATGTATGCATATGCCACCACATGTGCAGTGTCTATACCAGCCAGTTTTCACAACACCAGACTTACCAAAAGTAATTGTTACAGTTACACAACTTATTTTCAAATGGTTTTTTCCTTATGGTGCTAGTTATGTTTAGGCTATGAATATAGATTAAAATATTTACCTTCGGTTTTCCGTCGCTGCTAGCAGCTTCAGCATCTTTGGACTGAGAAGCGCCGACCATGGCGAAGTACGAAATGACTTTCTTTGTATTCTCAGTTTTACCTGCTCCAGATTCGCCAGTAATCAACATAGATTGATTTTCACGATCTAGAACATTTATCGTAGACACGGTATGCGAAATGTGCTAGTTGTGTATTTCGAAAATTGACGACATCACAAGTGTATCACAAATTTTTGTTGTCGTTTAGCAGATTCGCCAGAATTGTGTATACAATTTTATTTAACAGTATATATTTCCTAATATTTTTCAAGCCAGACAGGCAACTTGTTTTCAGAGCTGGCGTTAGTTTTTGGAGCTAGATTCACTCTTTACAGCATGCTTTGAGTTATAGCCTGCGCTCTGGTTTTATAGCCAGCTCAGACTTCAGCTTTTATTCATTTTATTCGCAGAAACATTCGGAAGCTGTGAACCACCACGTTTTTCTTATAAATTTGTAATTGTGCGTGTTCGTGTCGCAAGCGGTATGGTGCTCCAACTGAGGCATAGCTCGCTTATTCACAACATAGTACAGTAGAAGATAACATATTATATAAGTATATTTGATTCTATCTGCAACGAAATTTTCATTTATTTCGTTGTTTCGCTTCGCTTTAAGAACATTGTCGCTTATTCTCAATGATTTCCGTATTTGTGTGAATATGCTGTCCCATGTATTATGTGTAGCTCACGCAGAGTCCTGTCACAAAATACGTGAAATACTTAAAATAAGAAATAAGGCTCTATTCTACAACATATTAATGGAAACAAACGAAGATGTAAATACTAACCTTGCAACATGTTCCGGTACGCCTCATCAGAGACCGAGAACAAATGTGGTGGTACTTCGTTACGTCGTTTGCCCATGTAAATCTGCGAAACAGACTCGGTGTAAATCGGCAGACGTTTGTACGGATTGATGACGACGCAGAACAATCCGGAGTATGTCTAAAACAAACGAAAATTTTTACACTTAAATTTGTTTATCATCCGTTTTTCTTTAAAAACGAAAAGTTTTATTACATTGCACATTCTGTTATAGCTTGATAGATTTCTGATCTAAAAATATCTCAATTCTGAGGTGTATTTGGGCGTCTCGAGGATCCATGCGGTGGATTAATCTTAGCCAAGGTGCTATGTATGAAGTGGGCTCGAATTTCTGGCCTTGTGCTGGTATTCAACGCCTTCGTTTTCTAAATGCTATTTTGCTTGTGAAATTTAACAGAACCGGCTATAATAATATTATACCTTTATTAACTGTTTTTTTGGTACTTGACGAGACACATCACCAAAGAATTCGTTGTTGTAATGTCGTAACGATTAATTTTAAGCACATTTTAGCGGAAGAATGTATATTTAAACTAATGACTTTAGGAAAAGCAAAACTAGCTGTGTTATAAACGTGGTCTAGGTTAAGAATATTGCTTTATAGTATGAGTTTACGTAGTTCTGGTAATTTAGGTCGTTAAATATAATTTAGTTTACAATATTTAACAAAATTTCTTGCAACAGGTTGGCTGAAACTGTGTGGAATGGGCGAAAATGTCTCAATGCAGCTAGGACTAAGTATCGAACCCGGAATTTTCTATTGTCGGTATGATCGCAGAAAGTGTTGCTGTGTAGTGAAATATCGTATAGGTCGACGCATGGTGGTATCATTTCGCACTAGTTCACGAACATTTAGTAGGTTCTTGTACGAAAATGCAAGCACAACGCTTGGTGGTTGTTTGCGTGTTATGCGGTATAGATTCAAATACTGGAACCTTCAATCAGTAACTTCGTTAACGGAGGATTAATTAACATATTTGAATTTAGATTTAAATTATATATGCAAGTTATAACTTACGTAAATAAGCATGGTCAAATAACGCTGTCGCAAATTGTCCAAAACCGAAGCATCATTAAGGAAAGACAATGTTGACATGTCTTCAGCTTGAAAGAATTTTGGCGGATTAACCTCCTGTACTTGATCGGCTTTTATTGTTACCTGAAATAAATATACGATAGATACATTATATGTGGTACATTTAGCTTGCCCTACTTAAAGCAATAAAATCGAAGCTTTGTTATCTTGTTCGTTACATATGCAATAGTTTAATTTACTTCTTTTAATGTGTTAAATAGTAAACTTGGTATTATCTTCTACGTTATTCCAATGCGCAATTTTGCTAGACCTGGGCCTTGCTTTCCGAATTCAAGGCATCGACATATTCAGCAACGTGAATTCATAGATTAAGCTCGACTCCAGGTGCACTAATTATACTGATACAGGCGCAGCTTGGTAGCAAATTGCATTTCCTAACTATACAAAACAAGTTGAAGCATATTTTGTCGCGCCTTTACTAGCGGTCTGTTTTTTTTGAAAGAGGCATATTTCTGTTTCATTATGCCTTACCAGAAGCATCCAAAGTTTGCTTTATAGATATATTTCAGATGTATATTATACATCCTTCTATAATTCACATTGCATCGAATTGAAACTTTAAATATAATTTCGCTTCAGAGGTTATAAATTGCTACTTAAAATAGATTGCGATATTTTTTACAAAATGTTTGTTGAAACTCCACAGACAGGCAACCCAGTGCAATTATAGCTACAACGGCAACGCATTCTTACAGAACTGCACCAATGTGTTGATTGTGCATAGGTAAGCTTCCTATTCCAGATTCTGTATTAACGTTGAAACTATAAAACTCACAAATTATTCAATATATTACTGTTTCTATAAGTTAAAACCAGGTATCAGACAGGCTACACATGGGAATAAAGCAGGAATAACCTAAATGTAGTTTGCTGTATCCAACTAACTAACTACACCTGCGCTTTGATGAAAAATTTATGTAACGGGATGTAAAATTGAAGATTTCAGGTGAGTAAACGTTATCATGCCAGCGATTGTAGTTTCAAAAAACAAAACTTTCGACAGTCTTGTTTAAATCGTTTGTAATTTTTAAATAGAGCATCCTGCAAACCCAGGCATTTTAGACAATTCGTTATTCCAACAAGGACGCAGTTATTGATTATCTAAATGCCTTTGGCTGCGAAAACTGACATTTCTCTCTCCGAATATAAAATTAACTGTTCATTCAGTAACCGTATCTTTAGTTTAATAACATATTCTACTTACCTCGTTTCCTTTCACACTGACGGCTACAACGCTGTCGCCTTTCGTGCTCTTCACTTCAGCTTTGATGTAGCCATCATCTGGGTCTGGAACCCAAATCATTTTTTTGCCCGCAAATTCTTTCATTTGCTCCTAAAATATTATATATAGAAATAAAAAATCCCAAAAACTCGGGAATTTTTGTCAGAATTTTTCATCCAACAAGACCAATAAAAATTTAAGAAATTCAGTACTGTTAATTTAATAAATTTGTAATGTTAATTAAAATTATAAATGCTCGAAAATTTCTAAATATATAACTGTTTAGACAGTTAAATGGAGATGAGATAATTTAAATATCAAATTCATGGCTATTTCTCTTGATTGTTAGGAATTTATTGAAATAAAACTGAAAACCTGAAAATTCTGTTGCTCCTGAAACTTTTGATTACTATGTGATAAGTTCCAACAAGAGGGCATTAGAGAAGAGTAGCACACTTCCATACACTCTAAGGTAACCGGTACTGGATGACACTAGCATTTTCAGTCTGACCCTCCTCATTTCTGGGGGAAGTCAACATGCAAAGACCCCGCAAGTTTTGTGCACTCCCAGTGGGACCAAACGTGTGTGTGTGTGGGGGGGGGGGGGGTTGTGCATCACCACCCTCTCCCAGAAATGAGGATGGTCAGCGCCAAAACGCCCTTGTCATCCAACGCGGGTTTACATTAGAATGCAGGGAAACATCAAACTCATTCCTAATCCACTCTTGATGGTACTAATCGCATACTAAACCAAAGTTTCAGGAGAACAAACTTCCATTATTTTAGTTTTATTTCAATAATTTGGCAACCACGAAATGACCATAAATATTATACTTAAATTTTCTAAATACACTCTTGATACCATTGATATCACTAATATACGAACCTTGTTTTGCCATATGTCTAGTCGGTACGTCCCGTAGAGGTGACAAAATATCAAATTATATTTCCGAAAAAGGATTTTTATGGGGTTAACTTGTATTAGAGTGTAAACTTCGAAGCACGTATAACGATCAAATCCATTAAAGCATTCTTGTCACATTGAATTAAAGCATGCCTGCCTTTTCTCGCCGCATAAAATAAATGTTACACAGAAGCTAAAGTTTAGGGTAAATTCTAAAATCAAATGATTATTGCTTACCGCCAACGTATCGGACAAGGGCTGCCGCAAATATTTCCATCCGGGATCCTTTTCATAATCCATGATTCAACTGTATTAATGTATTATGACTCAAGAATGAGTCAAAAACAACTATATAGATGGAGCAAACGAGAAGCCTAGAAAAAATATTTAATGCCTATTGCAGGGCTAATATGACGCTTCGTAGCGTTCTCAAATATCATGTGCACTCAGCGCACACTGCATCACATGTGAGCATAATTATTACAACACAAAACTTTTTCACAAATGTATCAAGGCGTCGTGTTTTGTTACAATCCCGATGGAGATTTCCTTGTACGGTTTTTAATCATTGCACAGGCTATTGCTAGAATGTTCAGTAGTAGCTATAGCAATAGTTGGTCATATTATTACAAATTATGTAGTAATAGTGTTGGTCATAATGCGTGAGTGCTTATACCAGGTTGTTCTTTTGTCAAAATTGCGAAATGAATCATTCGCATTCGCATTTCTGCAATAGATATTCCCATTGTGATACGCGCACAAGGTTTCTATGATTTACGAACTGCATTTGCGTACGCGCGCACATTCCTCTTTTTCGCACGGTTGCCCGCCTTCACCAACCGACATGCTGAATCGCACAACTATGTTTGTATTGTAGTATTCGCAAAAAAACAAGATTACCAATCGGTTTTACCATGTCCGCTGTCAGAAAAATGCGGTGCTAAATCGTTAAAATAACGACCGTGAATATCACCTACATGTTGCTATATCACAAATGTCTGTTCGCGTACACTCATCGGCCTTGCTATACTGAATTGACTTGTCAAAAAACAACCCAAGTATACGCACCTAAAGTGTCCTCACACAAAACGAGAGGTGTTTGCAGCTGAATTTAATGATAGCATACATTAGAATTGCCGGTAGTGTCGTCATCAGGATTACTGATACATTATGCGCCATTCACAGACAATTTCCTGCAAGTATACATGCGTATGTTGTTGATGTTGCACGCTAAATAAAAGCGTTGCAGCAACCACTGCATTTAGTTTTGGTCTTTGGGTTGTACTTTCTGTGCATCCTGCGACAACTCTATGGATTCTACTGATTCTTGTGTGTATGGATATGTCACAGCATAAATAACCAGGCAAAATGATTACGTAAGGTATCCTGGAATCTAGAACAAACTGGTTTTTCAAATTCAAAAGCTCTGAAATTAACAGCGGGCATGTAAAACTGGTTGTGCATAGGATTTCATAATGTAGCTATAGCCATGAACAATAGCCACAAAAGTCGTGCAATGAGTCCAAGGATTCTACAAATTTTGCATATATAAGTGAGGCGATAGACGTAATAAAATCGTGTATATATAATCATGCTCATTCATACGTGTTACAATGTGCAGTGAATATTCATATTCCTACACTTGTTTCTGCTTAAGCTTTCTGGGGAAATTCAATTACGCTTTTGGAGATAAAGTTTGCATATCTATTCTTTCCAAATTCTGAAACGCAGAAACTCTGGTTGTACTTATTTTTATAATCTTCGAACAGCTTTGCAAGCGATTCAAAATTATGATGGAGCTCATATTTGATTACATCCAAGCAAAATTGGATGTATAGCTGTTTGTATGGGAAATGTATGTATACGAAGAATATTGTAGCCAACATGTGTCAAACGGAAATGCTGTTTAATATTATCGTCAATGAAAAACTTTATAATATGCGATACAATTTTGAAATCGTAGGGTGAAATTATTTTTCTGTGGCGTTGCATTTGATTATGAGTTAGGGGTGGACGTTGATTATCAGGTTTGCGTTAAAATTATAACATACTGCACTGAGTGCAATTTACAGTGGAAACTTTTGTGGTGTAAAATAAGCTGTGAGATTTTTCAACTCCTGCAAGTTGGAGTTGTTCAGAATTTTGATTGAAATTGACGAATTACTGCACTAAAAGGTCATGTATCGGTTATTTCGTTAAATAGATGCTGAAAGCTAATTTTTAATGTAGACTTCATAATTAAATCAGAGTTGCTTAGTTCTACAACTGTCAATATATTTTATTTTTGAGATAATTCTTTATTTTCGTAATAATTCTTTTTCTTTATGATTTTCTTTTGCTTTAATTTTTGCTGAAAAATTAAAGAACTTTTCTTCGCACTAATCGTTGGCGAAATTGATGAATCCAAGGCTGCAAAACATATTTTGCAGATGTAATAGATCTATGTACTGCAATACGATAGTTGCGCCATCAAAATTGTTCATATGCCACGAATATCTATACTTCGGAAGTAATCGCGTTGCGTCTAAGTTATTTATAGGAGAGCAGTTGTTCGATTAGTAACTTTTGTTGACAAACAGAAAAACAATGGATTACAGATCTGCAAGATTTTCGACTGCTGATATATCTTTCACCAAAACACAGCTAATATTAAAAATATATAAGTAACGTGTTAATTAAGACTCGATTAAACGTTATATATGAATTTGCATGTTGTACCAACGCCAAATTCTAAATCTATTATACAAACAACACGATATTAGGATATACGATTGGGCTTGAGATGTTATAGAATCAGTATTTTATTAGTAATAATCTCGTCGTGTCCAGCGTGGGATTAGCGAGATATAATTTGTAAAGCAAACTTATTATAAAACAAAAAGTATGCCATAGTGCTAAATAGCACTGGATCAAAGAAATTAACAGCTCAGTTGTGTATATGTTGATATATTGTTCTTCCGTGAATATCATTATATACTTATAGCCCAAAAATGCCAGAAACACAGCTACTACCTTTAACTGCTCAGCGTTCCTTATGTTGTGCTTAGTAACAAAACAATTTGGTAATGATTCTAGAATGCTGCGCAAGGCGGTAAAGGTATCCCGAATTCCGCAAGATTTATAAATTGAGCGAAATCAAAATTAAGACAACTTAATCTATCGTTTTCGACACTCTTCTATGCTGAATTTCAAAAATTGATTTGATTTACGCTTATGTTCTCTCAGTTGAGTATCAAAATTCCTTAAAAGTCTCTAACACAAGGTTTGATTGACATTTTAAGGAAAGTTTACTTGTATGCAAAACCAATATTTTAAAACTTCATACTTTTGAATTATTTTATAACATTGCAAATAATTTAGAAATTCTGTGGATCTCTGTGACTAAAATTTATTCTGATATTAATAGACTATATATTGAAATATTGAAAATGCATGTGTATCCTAGGAAATATTTATAACTACAATTCACAATAGAACTTTAAACGCAAAAAATCCAGCTAAGTAGACAAAGAATTTTAAAATACAAACAGCATGTGGGCTGCAGACGCGAATCAGCCGTTTTGAAACTAAGTTCTACGCATTGTGATATCGATATAAGAGTATGTACGGTCGGAAATGGTAAAATCAAAACAAATCGTAATGGGTATCTCTGTGTTGCGAGTTTGCAACAGGAAGGCGGAATATTATATGTAATGCAGATAGGTTGGTAGGAATGCTAAGAGTAACTCACTGCTGGTACCAAACTTTATAACAATCGCAACCCGTACACCTGCTCAAGCAAGTAGGAGCTGAAGTTTATGCCGGTCTTTGCTCCAATTTAAAACGTACAATGATTGTGTTCAATAATATTATAGTTGGCTTTCTGCTACATCGCTGTTGGCTTTAAGCTGTGATAAGCAGATGTATATGTATGTTTTGTAAAAGTGAATGTAAAATAACCAAAATCAAAACTTTCGTCTTTTGCATTGAATACCAAAAGAAAACATAAATAATTATAATTTTTGGCAAAATGAGTTTTATTGCATCATTTTTGACTTCTGTAAATTTCTTAGCAAACGGCGTATATTGCATATAATAACATAAGACGTATGCGAGCAAATTAAAACTAAAGAAATGCACTTTACAATTGGTGAGTAAGGAAGTAGCAATTAGCTGTGGAATTTTCTGTGATACGATAAACCTTTAATGTTGTATTTCCAAGAGGAGCTGAAAGGTTTAATGAATGTTTGTTCGCAGTATGGTGCGAAATTTCTATTAGTTTTTGTTCAACTTTCCTAACCAAACACAATTTCGACACCTCTCCTCATAACGATTCCTTAGTCGTAAATATTTATATAACAAATATTGCTTCTTTCAATCAGTCTCACATCAAAAGTCCCGATAGATCGAATATACAGTTCAGAAGTACCAAGTTAATATCTTTATTCAAATGTAATATTTTGTAGACCTATGATAACGAGTGGAATAAAATTTAAAACATTTTACAGGAATGAAACTAATGTCGTTATTGAATGTTTTATTGGTGCTGATAAGGTTTGTTTCAATTAGATCTTGGTTGCCGTGTAAAATTTGTACTTCCAAAGAACCCGGTAAGATTCTGTATTATTTGTGATGAACAAAAGGTGTAGCGTTATATGGAGCATCCATTTGGGAGGTACCAGTTTGTTCTGCTGAGCTTTGGGATAACTTAAAAAGCTCATACCGAGCAGGCCGAAGCTAATCTTTATTAGGTTTGCTGTCGGCTTGAACAATACAATGTACATTTGATTTACTCTGGTTTCATCTATTTGAACGCTACTTCGATTACTTTTGCGAGCAGTGGACAGCAAATTAAAAAAAGATCTGCTGATGTTCAATAAAGCCATAAAATACTCGGGGATAATTTCAAATATTTATTGCTGAATCGTTATGATCACTGGTGTATTGATTGGGTGATATGAACGTGTCGACTTAATCGCAATTTAAACTGAAAATTTAATGCACCAACATATTAAACTCTCGATGCAATAGTGACGACGACTGTGTATACTCTCAATGCAATAATGACAGCGACCGTGTATTTATCTTTTGAATTCGTTGCAGGATTGGGATCTAAATCCTAGTTGAGACTAACTCTTTGCACGTTTTATTTAGAGACGCAAAAGCAAATGGTTGTTTTAATATTACTGCAATAATGCAAAATTATCATCAACTCAAATGATGTTGATTGTTTCCGTTTCATGCATTTTAGGTAGGTAAAATTGCAAAACGGAATAATCCTGCGTTGTATAAAATGCAACAATAATGAATACGTTGCCTGGTCAAACCACATCTAACCAGCAATAATATTGTATGAAAAGCGTTCGTGTCGGTGCGAAATATGCGTTGAAATTTAATCAAAGCATTCACCATGATATTTATAACACCTATAATGGTGAGCGTGATTTGTGTCTTCTCGTTTGGTTTGGAGAACAAAAATATTGCCACTATACACGCTTCTCAGCTAAAACACAAAATACTGCCAAGTGAAACAAGCGATCGGTATTTGTTACATATTCTGATTATTCCCTAACATTTTCATGCCAACAATTATTGGCATCTCAGTACCATATTTGTGCTCTCAATCATATTACCATTAATGACGTAAAATTAAGGTTATAGTGGAGACCTGCTTAGCGAAACTTGCTACAAACATAAAGTTATATCTTGTCAAAAACAATGGATGAAACATTTCCACATCGAAGGCTGGTTCCGTAAACCAAACGCTGCATTTGGGTTGTTGATATCATAATAATTCCTACAATGGGCAAAAACAATTTATTGAATAATAGTTTATCAGTAAAACACAGTGGAAATCAGCAAAAGCCGGGAGCATAAAATATACGATTAACTCAGTGCACATTATTTTGTTTTATGTTTTATTATAATGAAGAAATCGAAGAACTTAACCGAATTTAAAACATTACCTCACTAACGATATTGCTACAGCGTATTATAGCAGCTACCGCTAGTGTAAAGACAATGTAGCAACCCACATCACATTAAACGTGTCTGCTAAGAAAGAATCAGAGTTGATATAATATTGGCTCTTCTTGGAATTGCTGAAAAATGTATATATATTCTCTGACGCCTTTGATATTTGCAAATAACTACTCAATGCACATGTTATAATGGTTCCGAAAATAAGATGGCTAAATATTCGGCACTTGTTCAGGAAAGTTGTTTGCTGAACCATTTTTTGTTTTTGAGGCACGTATGATTGATGCTCCATAAAATTGATAATGCAATATAACAAATGCACTTTATTAAAGAGCCGTCTTACAAATTTTGTAGCTGATTGTATTCCTAATATTGTTCATATTATCAAAGATTTGCAGTAGGGCCGCTGTGCCTCATTATAATATAGTCGCTGTATTGCGCTAATTTTATTTTCAAGAGAGTCTATGGGGAATTGTATAGTCTGGAACAGCCATATAGGACTGTCCGTGCAGCAGTGACTATCCGACATGAATACAGATAAGGTGCTGACACCACAGCAATACAGTGTTCAAATATGAAAATGCGAGTACCCTGTTACTTTACCGCACCACTGCATCAGTTCAATATTTCTTATATCAAAATTTCATACACTTCATTCGTAATTGTCGTAGCAATTTTAATCTTGTGAATATATCTGGCCTCCGTGCGTGGATTTACAAGAAATAAGCGTTCTGATTATAAGTCATATTAACAGCAGATAGTACGTACTGTGTTATACTGAAACTGCATGAGCTTGTAGCGTCGTCTTGTTTTGCTTAATCGGATTTCTACAGCATTGATATTTCAGATATTGATGTATTTTTAGCTCACAAGTATTTGTCCATTTTCGAAGTAGGGAAATACGCCAAATATGGACAGGCACCTAACATGGACAACTTTCACATTCAACCTTACGGAACTAGTTAGGGAACGAATCTCTCTGCACGATCTTTTAGAACGTAGTGGTTTATTCTTTGCGTTCATACAGCGATTTTCTTTTAGCTAGGTTTTGGTTTCGTTAAGTTATGGACATTTTACTAAGAGCATTCTGATGCCACTTTTTAAAAACATATATTCGTAGGTGTGAGGTTTATGTTTATTTGGTTTAGAGAATTTTAATTCTCAGTATTCGTCCATAGGGAAATTATAGCTTTTTGCCTGAATGGTGTAAACAAAACATAGGGACACCGCTTGGTTTTAGAGTTATTTAACAAAATTTAAAAATTTCCAAAAATTTCGCAGGGATTACTAATATGAACACCCGCTGTATTTTTGGATTCATATTATAGATATAGAATTCCTAATATGGACACTACCTACTTGATTGAGGACAAGGACCTTTGGGTATGTTAATTCTACTGAACAATAGCTTTTAGTGTCGTCATGCTGGCAATAACCATTACAGATTTTGTGCAACGCATAAACGGTATTTTAAAAAATGAAGAATTGATGCTTGCAGGGACCTAGGGTAAACCCAATGATTATAACAACTTACTGCTCTTGACTTTTGCTATAATAGTAGTAACAGGACGTTAATAGCCTATATCATTATGACGGTCTCTAGCGCCTACCCTCTTAAGATAATATCGGAGCAAATGTCATTCACTTTTGGCACAAAAAGGAAGATTCCCAAAAACGAAGAATTAACCCTAAAGTCCTTGAGCTTTTCGATTTAGCTCGAATACCTGATAGGGTCCACTGGTTCCTTTTCCTTAGAATTCTTTTATTTTGTATTATAGCTGTTACCCATCGATCAAAAAGACTATAATTAGATACAAAACAACTATAGCGTTCACGTGCGTAACTTTTCACACGTATTTGGTTTAAATGCTTACTGAGTTGTATGAGTTATAAATTATTGAGTTCAGTTTTTATTTCAATGAGTTAATATTATACGACAAATAAAGGTTCAAACCACTTCAAATCAACCTAATAAGCCAGTCATATACAATGTTCCATAGTGTGGAACCACACGACCCACAATTCCTGCTTATTCGGCCGAGATACAACGAGACTGTAGCATTCGTGAAGCCCTGAAGGCGTACGCCGAATTTTCAGAAAATTCCTTTCCTGGGTTGCGAAATCAGCCATGCATTGTAACCCAAGAGCGTGGAACTTTGACGACTTTAATAGCCGCTTTAAATGCTTCAGGTAAGTTTATACCTTCGATTGCTTGTTGTCAAAGGAAGGTTTGTTCTTGACGATGTGCTAGCTATGGTAACCGCTGGAACTAAGATTACTGTATCGGATTCTAGTTGGTCCAATGCGGAAACATTTATTGAATGGATGCTGCGTTTTGTGTGGCATTTGCCGCCACGTCCCGCAGGTAAGAAGGCAGTCCTTATTCTTGATGGTCATGGAAGTCATATATACTAAATTAAACATTCTCAAGTTTATAATTGCTAATAATATTGAAATTTTGTGTCGCCCGGCGCATACAATTAAGTATCTTCAGCTGCTGGATCGATCAGTTATTGGCCCATTCAGCGCATGTTGGAGGTAAGTATGAAGAAATCTGATTGAATTGAAACGCTGCTATAAAGGGTTCGCCGGACTGGGAATAAAAGACGTAGTTTAATTGTTTTCGAACACCTGGAACAAGTCGGCTACCAGTCGCATGCAACATCGGGATTTCGGGCTTGCGGTATATTTCCATTCTATCGTAGTTATGTCTCAGACGAAGCGTTTTCGACGTCGGATGCTATTCAGTAGCCTTAGGTTGTCGGTGCTTCCAACACGGATGATTCTTCTGGCTTCGGTAATGATATCGCGCTGGCGGAGACTGGTGTAATTTTATCCAACGCATAATCAATATGGTGAGCCCAGGTCTGGTATGCGCCGCTTGAAGGGTTAATAGCCAAAAAAAGCAAAAAAGATTTCAAATGCTCACAGTCAAATACATGTTATGATACGTATGGCCCATTGCCGGCTTCCGGCAAAATAGAAAAAGGGTCATCCGGTTAGATCTAATGTTCTGAATGTGATATGTGGCAGGACGACACCTGTGCTAGAAAACAAGTGAAACGTTACTTGTTGTGTTTGCCTTGTTTAAAGAAGGTGAATAGTTAAACCGTGCTACAAACCTTATGCATCATTTACCTTAAGGTGCGTGTGGCAGGGCCGGATTTTGTCACAGTCTGCCGCGGCTGTAAATCCAAGCTTGGCTAGCCGCTATTAGCCAGTATGACATTTTTTGGGCCGAGCCAGACCCTGCAAATATGTTAGCTAATAGTAAAGCGAAGCTGATAAATTGTCATAAGGGTCGGAATCGGTTCCAACAGCCACAATTATATGACGACAATGGAAAATCACGAAAAAATTGAAATAGGTGATACATATGGTGATATATACGTGAACATTCTTCAAGTTACTATAGCATAATTTATATGTATAAAAGAGCGTGTTTTACATAGCTACTGGGTTGGTTTGTAAAAGGCGCTTAAACAAAAAGTTTGAAAGTAGCGATATTTACGTATTTAGTTTACCTGCATTTATGCGTCTTACTTTAATAACTTTATTTATTTGTGCGTCTTCATTTATTTTGCTGAATATTAACACAGTCTAGTTACTGTCAGTAAAGCCCTGTGTTTATTTCTGCCGACTTCAAAATGCAGTTTAGTTTGTAACAGTATTCCACAAAGCGTTGCGGTATAGTCCTGTCCTGCTGCAAAGTTTTAAATATAATTTGGCAAGACAGACTAAAAGTATGATGCGGCGTACGCGATACAAATGGTCCATCGTGTGGAAGATTTATGTGCCATTGGTCTACACTACACCGTCCAATAGTATACATTATGTCAATACGGTATAATAAATATAACAGTGTTCTAGTTGACTATTATAGCTTATCCACACTGCAGATTTTAATCAATAGTGTAAACGACACTTTACAAAATACAATTTATAGAACGTTGTGCCACACAGTATACGTGGTTGTAATTTCCAGAGATACGTGATAAAAATGAATATTAAAAATTTTAATAATGGTACTAGCGTAACCGTTTTACTAATTCCGAACTACTGTTGGATCTTTACTGCATTAAAATGGCTAAAAATACGCAATTTTATGCCAAATCCACAGTCTTATATAAAACAAGCATAACCCATTAGTTATTCTGCCGCAAATATATAGTAACTCAGTTGTGCCTTTAACAAGTTTTGGTTATATCCTTATAACAAGTTGAAGTTTAGGACGCCGACGGTCCAAACGAATTTCTCTGTTCGTTTCTGCATTATAATCTTGTGGCAACTAGTATAATACAAAATTTATTACATAACAATGCTTCAAAATTCTGTTTCTGTTTCTGACTTTGCTTGCTGTTTTTATTTTTTCCCTTTTTCAATTATAATTGCAGTTCAAAAATTTTAATGGTAGTTGGAAATTGGCGGACCTAGGAGCTTGCTATATACACGATGGATAAATCAATTTAAAGGCTGAGCAATTCTTGAAAAAATGGCACCTAAACGAGGATGCTAAAATAATAGTATGGCGTAGCAGACACCATACATGATTGTGACAAATTAAATGATGTAACTTTCACAATAATATCTGAACATATGCGGTGCCTATATGCACTAGCACAATCTATAAACCACTAGGCTGTTTTAAGCACTATATCGTAGAAAAGAAAGAAAACAAGCATAAACGATTAGCCTATTATGCCGCAAAGATATGGTTACCTAAGTGTGCGTTTTACTACTTATGGCTATGTCCAAGCTGAAGTTTGCGACGCCGATTGTCCAAACGAATTTATGCTTGATTGTGTTGTATTGTAATCACTGGACGCAGCTGCATGGCGCAACTTTCTAACACCATGCCCATACGACCTCGGCTATCGTAACCTCAAGGGCGGACCGTGAATGTTAAAAATGGAAACCCTATTCTTGGCCAGACCCAAGAAGCTACGGAGTTTAGCAGGCCACAGGCGCGCTTCACGGGGTGTGTTCGGACCCTGCCCGATTGGTTGCACACGTGTCTAGTTTCTGGTATGATTTCTGAGGTCCCCCAGGGAGGCTAGCACCGACACCTGCTCACAGGGCCGTTATTCCCTATCTTAGACTCATCGGAAGTTGTTTAGTTCAATTTAGTTGTGTTAAACGCTGAAATAAAAGATGAAAATTCACCTAGAAAATTGGAACTCAAGTTATTTTGCCTAGGTATGGTCCTGATATGCTCCGTGCTAGAGCATTGTAGCCTATGTGGTCCCCCCAGGGTTCCGACAAGCCCTGAGAGTTTAATGTCGGAAGGTCAACGGTGTGGCCTGGTTTTTCTTAATGAATTTAATTCTGAGATCTAGTGATTGGACTAGTGTAACTTCTGTCTAATTGAAGCAAAGTGTATGGGAAAGTCCCTAGTGAACTTTTCGAGCTAGGGGGAATGCAAGTTGAATTTGCTTGTCGACTCATAAAACTTTTATTCCTCGGTTCAAAAGATCAAACAAGAATAATAAAAGACCATGCACGTCAGTGCTTGGGACATTCTCGACCACAAGCCGTGGCGGGCAGTGCCTGCTCGTTCGATCGGACAAACCAGCAGTTTCCTATCGTCTCGGTATGAATTAAGATCGTACCCGGTGCCTATGATGCAAAGTTTATTTACATGATCAAGGTTTAAGGACGAGTGTTTCCTATCGGCTATCGAGGCGGACTAAGTGAGTCAAGTCGTGGGAGCTTAGTAGTATTAACTCGCGGCTGTCGCGTTGGTTCAATACACTATGGGGTATAGGGCGTTAAAAGGAGAACAGGGGCGGAGCGTGCAGATATCCGCGAGTGCGTGGACTAGAGGCGGTTATCCCTGTTTCTTCTCAATGTTGGCGATTTTTCAGCTATGGGACACGATAAGCAGGGGCCCTGGAGTGCTTCGGAAAATGCTCCTTAAATCGTGTCACCTAGAACGATGATCCCTTACACGCGGTGACGAGCATTAGGCGGGGTTAAGGATAAAACGGCGACAGGGCTTGACCTTGCGACCTCTACTCTGACAACACCGAAACACGGTTTGGATGGTACTCAAGAAAATATCGGCGATATGACACTTCTGGGGGTGTCGACTAACTTATCCTAGCGATTCATTCGCGGTATTGGCTACAAGTTGATTCATTGTATCGTCTCAGGTAACTTTGTCTACCCAAACAGTACGACTGACCGAAAGGGGAAAACAAGAGCAGAGGGGGTGGAATAATTTATCAGATTGTGGACGGTGGGGGCGGTCGTAGGGTGATCTCCTGGACAATTTCTGGGCCGCTCAAAGGGGCGAGTCTGGTTATTTAAATCCACGTCGATTCTGCATCCTATTCCATAGTAAGCATGGTGGGGCACGACACACGGGCCGTATGCGGCCTGACGAAGGATTACCCGATCTAATTTCCTAACCTTAGGGTCGTTTTAAACAACGGGGGCACGGGGCGGCCGGCTCTTGACGCGTTGCATCTTTTCTTTTCTCGTTGATTGTCGTTTAGTTGTCGTTCTCTACTATCGTTCATCCTATTTCCTTACTGCAGTGTTGCAGTGTCTTAACTGCACTGTTGTGCAGTTGAGTTATCATCGACTTAATAGCGCTTGCATTGCAGTCGAGGATTCTAAACCGGGCTTGCGGGATCCAATCTGCTAAATGGAAAAGGGAAAATGAATGAAAAAGGAAACTAGAACATGGTCATACATAGTACATAACCTAAGGGCAACTTAGGATAAATAATGAAATCAAGATAACCTCAGGGATCAACTCGCTTCAAAGCAAAATCGGGGTTTTGCACTCGCTAGCCATGGGGCTATGATGGCCCAAGCTAGGGGGCGAGTTTTCTTTATTGTCAGGTGTGATTTAAATATTTCATTTTGAAGACGGGAACACGGCGAGTGTCTCCCGCAAGAAGTACCGACAGAAAAACCCATGCTGGGGCATGCGGTCGCTTTCTTTCAGCAACGGTTATTTCGGGACGTTAGCCCTAAAGGGAAGACCATGTAGCTTTATTACGGTGAACACTCGCAAGTTTGATCGTTTTAGTGGTATATTTTAGAGGGCACTAAAATGACATTTTGATATCAAACAGTCCGTACGGGGCATTAACTGGGGCGAACGGAATTTTGGGATGGCTAGGGGCTTTGCCCTATGGCCGGTTATTGGGTTATTTTGGGAACGGGGTGATCGCCTAGCATCTTTTCGGTCAGTCGTCACGAGAGTTTTCAGCAATCGTTTATTTTGATAAGTAGATACTGAGTTATTACATCCAAAACCTAACACTCGGACCTAGACGAGTTGCCTAAGATAGCTCATCATGAGCAGCAAACACCTTATCCTCAAGCTAAGATGCCTAGAATTTGTTCAAACTTTTGTGTTCCCAAATTTTCTTAGCTCACTCGGATAAATGAAATTTTGAGGGCTTCCTAAAGCCCAACGGAGGCTAGTCCTCCGTCCCTAATCTGCGCTTCTGTTCAAGCCCAAAAACGGCATGAGCGTTGAACGATCCACTACGGTACAAATTTGGAAACCATAGTAGCAAACCGTTAAACAAGTCCCTATTTCTTCGGCGTACACGTTCAAGAAAATTCTACCGTGGTCGGCTCAGGAATATTCGATAACCCTAACTCAAAAGCAGCAAGTCATGTAAAACCTGGACGAGAGGCGTCCATTTTGGTGTGCCCTACCTAATACAACGGGGAATCAGCAGGACTTCGACTTTGTCACCTACAATTTGTCACCATCCCGTGCAAACGCTCCACATGCCCAAAACGGGACTCGATTTTTTGGAGATTTGTCCAGGAACCTATTAATCTGCCTATGAACGGCCTGTTACTGTTGCGTCCGGGGAAACTAGACCCCCATAATCCGTGATACTACTTACGAACTTTGATCCGGGGTAGCATTTGCTGGCCCCCTTCGCGAGACGGAAGATGTCTGCGCGGGTCCTCCATCGATCGAATCCCATTGCAAACACCAGACTACAAACCACGAGAAAGATCGAAACAGAAAGAATAAACACAAAACTAAAGAGCCGGAGCCGGTCAGTAAAGTCGACCGAACTCCGCACTGCCGAAGTCCAACCTATTCCGAGAGTCGACGCGTTGGTCGTAACGTCGACTTTCGGTCCTGTATTGTAGGATGGCGATTTTGTCGCCATCCAATCGTCGTCGGTCGTTTAACGCCCACTTTTCTTGGGTTTTAGTTCAGTGTCCAATTGGGGACACTTCCGGAATTTTGAAGTTGACAGCTACCGTAAGCCGTCACCGTCCTTAGGGAGAGTCGGCTGCAATCGAAATTGCAGACATCAAATTTGAACCCTCCGAGTACTCGGAGGTCAAACATCTGCGATTTTAGCCCACGTTTTCCCATTAAACTTGAGCTTTTAAGCCTCAACTTGCAGCAATTAGTACCGGATGTTCTTTGAAATTCGAATCCTATTCACTGGATTTCCTGTCCCAGATTGGTTGGGTAAACATCTTCCACTTCCGGGACACTCGATTCTCCAAGGATTTTGAATTTGTTTGCTCTTGTTTTTCCATTGTTCGGTCCGCCAACTCGTCGTCCCACGCAACGACCAGCAATCGGATGAAGCGCTAATTGTTCGGCGGCCCCATCTGCTGCGTCGCCTTTGTGGTTGCGACTTGCCGCACATAAAATTAAGCTAACAACGACGTGAGAAGTGACCCTTCTGCACGAGGACACCTCAGAACGTCGTGTGAAATCGCGTTTCTAGCGATTTCCATCTGGCCTTCACGCATGCCAAGGGGGAGGCGATGACAGGAACGCGTCTATCTCGTGGCTGGAGGTACAGCATCTTCTAAGGAACACCTAGCAGGCCGGGAGCCCTATTTCGGGACGCCAGAGACCCACGGGAGGGCCCTAAACTCCCAATCCCGTCCTTTCCGAACGTCCATGTCCAGTCCGTCTGTAAAAATAACAATTTTAACGAGTTTTAGTACGTGGCGTCCTTGTCTGTCCGTTTTTTCATGTCCTTATATACGTATATACATATATATCTATTATACACATATATATATACATATACTACACACACTAGACATAACGGCGACCTGAGCGACAGAGAGGTCGCTCAAGTGCACAACAGAAACACACACACAACACGGCAACATCAACAACATCAAAAGCAACCGACCAAAGAAGTCGGTTAGAGAAAGCGAAGAAAAGAGGACGGAAGGACAACGAGGACAAGAAGAGGCAGAGAAGGGGCGCAGGAGGGCAAGCGGGACAAGGGGAATCCCGGGAGATTTTCGAGGGGCTAGGGTGAGATTCTGTCCCAGAACTAAAAATGGGGCCGATTGATACCAAACACGAGGGGTGAGGACGTAATAGCGGGTCGAAACCCACCTATGGGTTCCGATGTATATAAGTATAGGGAGCTTTAGCGGGCTCTCCTGCGTTAACGGTTGGGCGGAGCGACGCTCGCCGGGTATCGTTGGACTTGCCGTCGGGTGACGGTTCGAATGAGGGTGACACCCTGGCCCGAACGGCAGGGGTAAAGAGGGTGCTAAAATCATCACGATTAGAGACGGCAAAGGTAGGGGCGCTTTCTTCGGCCGTCCCGCGTTAACGGGGCGGCGGGCGGTGACCCGCCGGGTATGTTTGGAGATGTCTCGACGAGACGAACACAATGAGGGGCGGTTCGCCCGTTTTGGATTTAAGAGGAAAATCTCGGATTATCAGTGCCCACTAGTGGTTGGCGGCAGAAATTGGGGCATCTTTAGATGACTACAGCGGATCAGCGGGGATACAGCGGGTCAGCGGACACACATATAGTATGTTATAAGTATATGGAAAGTAATAGTCCTGTTTCTGTCTTCACAACCCAACTTGGCGTGAGTAGCGATTATCATTGTACTTTACGAGCGAGGTTATGGCATTGTCCGGGGCGATTTGATTTCCAACAATTGTCCTCACAATGCTCTACCGGGAAAATAACCGGATCATGGTACACTAGACGGTTACGGGCCGTCAAATTAACCCGACTTTCCTCGTCCTTTGTAATTTCGAAAGCTACCGTACGTGTAATTTCAGCTTGTTGCGACTTGTTGATTCCCGTGACCATTGCTTAGTATATAGCTAAAACTAGGTAAACTTGATATTTTCAATTTCTATCTCTACAAACCTGTAAATTTGAGCGTGCAGCCAGGGGCCTCTTATTCACGGACGGTCCTAACCGTCAAAGCTTTAACGTATGGTGACGACTGGTTGGGTTCTGTGTGATTCCTTTTTCTATCGGTACGGGGCTCCATGTCCAGCTTCACAAATCGGTTGACACAGCCTAATTGTCCGAATCGTAACACTGGTCCCGGTAATCATACAAGAACTCGACAAATAAAGGCAAAAATATAATCAAATTATAGCATCCGGCATCAAATGGTAAAAACGGGTCAAATTATAGCATAAAAACAGATCAAATTATAGCATACGGCAGCATACGGCATCAAATGATAAAAACGGATCAAATTACAGCATAAAAACAGATCATATTATAGCATACGACATCATACGGCATCAAATGATAAAACGGATCGAATTATAGTATACGGTATCATACTGCATCAAGTAATAAAAACGGATCAAATTATAACCTAAAAACGGATCAAATTATAGCATACCACATCAAATGATAAAAACAAAGGATAAACAGGTGGCATAATTACGCAAACAATGTTGCCCTTGGTCCACTGCATCAGAGCCTTCCTATTGTCCCCAAGTGAGTTCCTTGGTGTTCCTGAATAATTTTGACATCGAAATCATGAAAAATACGCGTAACGGGCCGGAACGGTCCTGTTACATATAATGTTGTGACGACTAGTATAATAATGACGATTTCATTTCGCAGCTAAGTAAGAAGATTCTGTTTATGGTTTTTCTGGTTGTTTTTCTTTTTATTTTGCTTTTTTTCAGCTATCATTAATGTTCAACAATTTTTGTCGTTGGGAATTCGCCGAATTGGGCGCTAAGTGTTTATTATTTTGCATCATTTATGTTATGTGTGTTTTGTACGTCAAACTACGCATTATATAAATACGTACGACTTATAAATTACAGAACAAATATATATGGGTACACATTTAGTGTACACACACATATTTATTTATATGTATAGAATTGTTTATGTCACAGTGCAGTGTGGTGACACTAAGAACATAGGTGTCCGAGATTCGTGGGCTTTAGCGGAGCAGATAGTTCAAGCGCGGGGGTTGGGCAGTGATAACCAATAATATTTCCCATTCTCAGCAATTTTTCCTCGTAATTTCGTATATTACGTCATAGTTGCCATTATGGTTGTGTGGGGTATTTGAAGAGGGTCTCTGAAGAAATATGGCCATATGAAATTTCGACCTACCCTTGCCCATGAACACCTATGAGAGTTATGACGTTGAGTTAATGTGAATGTGCATAATAAACAGAATTTGATCTCATGCGCAGAAATAATCGATATTTAATTTATCAAATTCGTCGGCCATAATCGTATCCTCGAATACTTATTTCATATGTTCGGAATGCTTTGATCAGTAACTTTTTCCGGGAATACGGCATCCGGTGGATCACTAAAGTCTACCGTGCTCGGGTATGGATTGACTGACCCTATTTGATTGATACCGGATCTTGTCGTACCGATTTTCTGAAATAATATAATGCTACATAGTAAACTGTCTCGCGGTTCAGGATTATAACAGTAGGGTCTTTGCCTGGCGCTAGCCTCTGTCCACGTTAAGCGTTAATAAAATTTCTTTTGTATTTATAATTCTCCGCAACTTAATCTAAGCAACAATTTGCCAATTTTGAAATTTTTAACAATTTTAAATGTGCTATATTTACCTATTCGTGAAATTTGGAGATATCAAGAAATAATACATACTTATAGTTGGCAATACAATCGAATTAAATATCCGACCTGAACAGTGTCGTGATGAACTGGATGCATTAATACGTTCTTGAGCTAGAACCTATATGAAAAACAAGATATTGGCTATTACATGATAATTTAATTGGTTTTATTTCTAAATCACTCCGAGACCTAAACTGAACTAATTTCGGCAACAGTCGGCCTTGTTCCTCAATGCGCGTCGTACTGGTGACAAAAATATGCGTTTCTCGAGAAATAATTTTCGAACATTTTCGATAAACACAAAATTCTAACTTATTTGAAATTCAAAAATCATAAAAATACTACTAACGATAAGAATTGGCTACGAGCGTCATTTATAAAAATCCGTCAGCGCTTTAGCTAACCAGATTTTTAAACTTTGGCTTGGCTTAATATTTATGAGCCACGGACACCATGAGGGCGCGGAGAGCGAACTGGTTGGGCTGAGGAGTTTTCCGTGACAGGTTCAGTGTGGATCCTTGAAATATGGCCGACAGCGGATAACTTCTTTTTTGTTGGCTGTTTGACATTTTTCCACGTTGAATCCCCTCCCACCGGCAAATGCTAGATCCGCCTCTGTTTTAGTCAAAACGCAATGTGGCTGTTATATCTTAACCTCACATCGGATCATTCTTTTAAGAATCAATTCAGGTAAAAATCATTCTTTTAATCATCTGAGGAACGTTATTAATGACTTTTCAAGTCTCTCAGTTGCTACCATTATTGTTATGCGTTAGGTGCATACACTAGGCTAGTTCTTTTGTCATGTCAGCTCAGGATAGTAAAAGCGATGCGTGTACGCAAACAAAAATTTTTCCATAAGTACGCGAACAAAGATTTGTGATATAGCAACATGTAGCTGCTGTTCATGACTGCTAGTTTGCGATTTAGCATCGCATTTTTCAGACCGCGCACACGTGAAAAGGTTATCGATAATCTCGTTTTTTGCGTATACTACATTACACACGTAGACCGCAGACATTGCGCGAACGCAAATTCCGTTTGTATAGCAGTCGTTCTCGTTCACTGAAAAGCGAATACTAGTTGCAGAAATATGAACACGGACGCTGCCTTTCGTGATTTTTACAAAACAACAGTCTTGGTGTAGGCACCTAAAGTGTTAGCAAACAACCGAAATGAGAATAGTTGATAAGATTTGGTCGTAGCAGAACGGCCGAAAAGAATACGTTTTTGGACTGTAGAATATATAACTCGTTTTCGCGTTGTCTGATTAAGGTCGGTGTCCATTTTGGGCCAAAAACCAGATTTTTGGCTATTCTCCTTAATTTAGAACATACAAATTTTCAGAATTTTATTGCTATATCAATTCATCAGCAATGTGTCAAGCGATGTTGCTAAATTTTTTGTGTGCTGCGATTTACGATAAACAAACCTTCCTACAAGCACTTGCTTATATCTGGACCGTTGCCGAGCAGGGATTTAACAATACCTTAATACGTCCAAATTTTCAATATGTTGGGCGTAGCGTGGCAATGGCTAGGCCGATTTGGCTCAAAATTTTACAGAATTCTTGTACTTTTGGATATATAAACGAGAGTATTACGCATAATATATGTTTCCTCCTTCTTTGAATTTGCGGGTCAACACCATTTCCTCAAGTCCGAATTTGCCAAATTGTGGTTATTGCCAAGTCTATTTGTCAATTTAGCCGATTTGACCGATTTAGCCCAAGTCTTGTTTGTCGTCGTGCCCCGCTCAGACATATTACTCATAACCGTAATTTCACAGCAACACACAGCTTCTTCGGCGAATTAAAGATTCAAAGAACCCTTGTCTGGCCAAAATTAAGGTTCAAGCGTTGTCATACGTGGGTTAGCAACAGTTTCCCCGATATTTTTACAGTATACCTATCCGTCAATAGCTTGCACATTATAGCAATATGACGTTAATATTTCTTTTTTAAGGAAATTAGGGTGTCCGAACCACCTTTTCAGGTCAAAATAAGCATAAATTGAGTCATCACACGGTTCTTATCAACAGCTGGGCCCATTTGGCTGAAACTTCACAATACACTTGAACTTAGGTTGACTATACGAGTTATTAGTATCATGATAAAATTTTGCTTCTGGTGACAAATACTGGCGAAAACCCCTTGCGTGACCAAACTTGCAAACTAGGTTTAATCATTTCATCTGTAGTAGTTTGGCAACGCCTACACCAATTTGGCTCAAATTTGAGCGCAATACTCACCTCTTTGTTCTGTGTTACTAGTTGACTGAACGAAACGGGAGCATATATTTGCGTTTAGCAAACGAAAAAATGACTCATGTCCAAACGCAGTTACAGATATATGTCCCCTCTTGAAAGTTTAAAAGCCAACTTTGTGGGGCAAAATTGATTAAAATTTAAACGTTATTATCTTTAACTTGGTAAGGCCTGGATGGATTTGGCTCAACTTGAGCGCCACGTTAGTTCAATCAGTTTGCGCAGGTTGCACTGTGTTGCTAGTAAATGAAACGGTGCGTGTGGAGCAAGTACACTGAGAAAGCTAAGCGCAAACATCGTGCAAGATTCATTTTGTATATCGGTATCACTCATAGTTCATCTTCGGGTGGGTGGCTATCGTTAAAATTTTTTTGCGTGATAGAAAGAGTGATGCCAAAGTGCCCTTCAGTTAAATCTATGAGCTCCAGCCCCCGTCTCTCGGGTCAAAACTGCCAAAATCTGGTTTTAAATTTTTTTGACGTATCTTCCCATACGGGCAGCAGTGTTTCATGCACAAGTAAACTTAAGCAGCGCATATTACCATCCTCTTTTGACAAAAGCTATTGCCATTCAGTTGTTCGCGGAACACGAATTTCATTTTTGCGTTAAAGAACAGAAATTAGTCCGTTTCATATTCCATACAAATTTGAAAATGTTCGCGAACACAATGGTGTTAAAGTGCAGGGGCCGAATTGCATTCTCTAAAATGGCGTTATGGAATAGAAAAAAGTCGAAATTTGATACGGCTATTGAAATGTTTTGTTCGCTAACAACGTTTTGTATATGGGGTCAAAAGAGGATGATTGGGGCGCATCTTAAGTTTACTCTTGCATCACAGCGCAAATCTCACGACACTAACGTCGCATCGAAAAACAAAGAAAAACAAAGACATATCGTTGCAAAACTCGTCAAGATCTATAATTCTTCTCCGTAGGCCACTGAGAACTCGAATCTGGTTTGTTGAATAAAATATCGGTTTTTCAAATTTCGGATGTCACTGTATGCTTGTGACTTCAAGCCTTTGCAAGTCAGTTTAAATATATACTATGGTTTTATAATGTAGAGTTTAACTGATTTCAGTTAATGGTTATGAATTACATGAAGGGCATCAAAAATGATGTAAATTATGACGACTGCAAGTGACTATATTTATTATGATAACGAAAGTGTTAAACATCGACCAGTTATTACGTGGCTATGAACTGCATTTGTGTTTTGGTGGAAAATAGTGGATCTACGACGACGTCATTGAATGAACTACAAAACCTACATTGGCGGTATAAGCGACAGACCTCTACTAATACCATGGATAACTGGATTTGATTCGGTTTTGGAGAGGTGGGGTATTCATTTTTCCAAACACCTGGATCCACCTTGAGGAGTGGCGCTTCCTATGATTTTAGTGCCTAGCTGATAGTTGAATTTCACAATAAATTATGTTCAAATTAACAAAATAGCTGCGTACAGAGCGGCTAGGAACTGTTTTGGGCTTATTGCGCTTTAGATCACTTTTAGAAGCGGCCTTGCAATAGATAGATTTTTCGGTGCTCTAAATACGATGGTTAGGGTATTTACAGTTCATTAAAAATGTTTTTATGCCTTTTCAATGGTTTTAAATTGGTTGGGATCGTTAAACTTTGATTTCCAGAATATAGAATCGCTTCGATTTCAAGGTTATGCATTGTGATGCAGGGCATCAAAAATGGTGTATATATACGTTTTCGGTATGCTGAATATGGACCAAGTAAAACCCAAGTAAAAGTAAATACGGTCCGGTGTTACGTTATAAACGTTAAGAAAACAACAACTTAGAACCGGGGTTCGGGGCCGGCATTCCCCGGTTTAGGTTTAGGGTTAGTGTATGTCTCATGTCAGGATGTTATCTTTGACTATGACTAAGGCTTAGGCTTACTATATCGGGAACGGCGTGGCCTGAATTTAATTTTTGCCCTTTAGGTTTGGTATGCTGAAACTCCAGAGTCCAGCACTAATATTTTATGTCCTTTTTAGTAGTTTTCAATGAGTTTAGACAAAATTTACGATTTTCAGACTATAGTCTGCCTCAGTTGTTTGCTTATACATTACTCTTTGCGCTATTTAGCTCGGACTGTATAGGTTATCTGTACGTTGAATACAGTGATGTAGTCATCTAGAATCTAAAAAGACAAAATCATGTTTTTTTTCAGTAGTTTGAAGGGTTTAATCTCAGCTATCGGCTAACCCACTTTGCCTGAAAAATTTCTCGTTTGGTCACTTATCTGTTTGTTCGTTGTATTCTGAGCCTGAGGATAAGCTACTATATAGGTTTCGTTGCACGAAGAACAGATTGTGGTTCTTAGCTCCTATTAGGCCTTCGTGAGTTCTGGAGGTTTTAGGTGGGACATACAATCAAAACGAAGCCTTTGACCTATGACTACACGTAGTGACAACTAAGATGAAACCACGCTCGCTCCATTTCACCCTCACTTGGGAGATACTAGTTAATATTATTACCAATTATGATCAAAATCATAATTTTAAATACTGCCCGTTTTCGAAAGAATTACATAAACAAAGCATAAATATTGAATGCGATTCTGACATCACTTACAAACGGTAATAACTTGCTGGCATTGTGCCTCGGATTATAGGTCCAACTAAATACTAATGCACAAAAATAAATTTGCCATCTCAACTTCTGAGCTAAAGATAAATCGGTATACGCAAAAGACGGCGACGGTATGAACCGCAGGTACCTAGCTATGTCGCAATTCGTTTTGCTTAAATCAAAAGATGGTTATAAAAACGTATATCAAATATGCCTTAATAGATTTCCTACATATTCGACAATTTTACCAAAATGTGTTGACTGGTTTTAAATCATTTGCGATATGCATGAAGATGTTGCGGGATCTGGTGTAAGATGTCAAGTCAATCTATACAGTATCCAAATGGTTAGCGATTGTTACTATTACGACGCACTAAAAGTTACCTGTCGTGCAGCAAAGAACTGTTGACGTAGTTCTTGTCGTTGTATTGCTTCACACTGTGTCAACCAACGGTGACATCTCCATACAATCCAGAAGAAAAACATTTCGACAAGTGCGCTAAGTATCATTACAACAGCGGTCAAAATGAATCTCCTTTCTTTTGCGCTATTCCCTTTGTCTTTTTCTGACATGCTAGCGTGAATATAAACGCCTGCGGCTAAAATATGTTAACGAAATAATTTACTTAAAGTAACTCGGTTGGTAAGTATTTAAAGAAACTCATATGGCGACTATAGCAATGTGGCTAGATTAAGTTCTACGTATAATAAATTCAAACGAATAAATATGCCTTTAAATTCTTTGGGAACTTTGAACCATTGGGTTCCGTTCAAAATGCAACATTGTATTTCACTTTATTATTGTGAGAGTACAGAATACACTTACTATTAATAGCGCTGTCTCAAGCTTCTGGCAAACGCGAATGCTCAATAGCTCTCCTAACTTTGTTACTGTATGGAGGCAATAACTCTGATTAAGCTTTCCACAGGTGCGATGCGAAAGACTCACGTTTTGCGTTTCTATTAGTATATATCATTTTAAGTATGCGTACATAGATAGTGATTGAGGACCGTTTGACTTGTACGACAGATTGTTTGAATATGAAGTAGCGAAATCACAATAAAATTTTCAACTTATAATGACAGTAGTTATTGCAAACACCAATTCATGTTATACGTAAACCGATACTACTTGGCGTAACGGAGTTTAGGAATGTGGAAAATTATTGAAAATGTTAAGCAGGTTATTATAACTTAGGTTTTGCACCAACTAATAAGATAAGATATAAAATGTAAATGTTTCTAGGTTCCCTTTGACTTCATTTATGAACATTATTTTTGACTTTAATCATAAATTGAAAATAAGTTCTACCAAGATCCGATGATATTCGACTCTACTGTACAGTGTACGCTCTTCAAAATTTCCTTCGTTAACGGTCACTGTACGTCGCCTTCCTTTTCGGCCTTGCGTCCAGGAGTTTGACCAAAATCGCCGGTCATAAAAATGACATAAGCCCCATGTTTTGGACCACGGGCTTTGCCGCTTACCAGGTTTTTTGACCATCAAATCTAAACCCCCGTGTTCTTGAAGTCATACGTAGTTGCCAAATTTTCAAATAAGTTTGTGCAGCTGGATATTACGCATGCAATTTTCAAATGGGAATGACCTATATGACTTGTCGTAATGGATGTTTAAACAAATTTACGAATCAAACTTTATAGTATTGCTTAATGATAGCACATAAGGCAGGTACATCATCACTGGTTTAGTGCTTCACTGGTGTACGCATGATCTTGATTTAGGCAGCTGCGGCCTCATAATTTGTTTCGAGAAAGAATTTGCAATGTTGCACCTATAATTTTATATGCGCTGCTGTGTTTTTCCAACATTGGTTTAACTTGTCGCTTAAAGTAAAGTTTTTAGGAAATTTAGTTCTTGTAATAGAAATAAGCACAAGCAGCACCTCAAACGTGCTCAGTTCACTATGCTGAATTGTTCAAAATACACATAGTAAATCCATAGTATTGAACAATATTAGTGACACCGTTTTCTCTTCTTGGGCGTTTGCCGTGTATAATTTCTGCGAGATTGTAGCCGTCGGATTTAGTAAAGCACATCAGTTTTTACCGTGCACGCTCCTAATAAATAGAAAGTGGAATAGGATAAGTTCAAATACAATTCACAACTGCTTATCGGAAATATTTAACGTATAACGAAAAAAATATTGTCAATTGAATTATATTTCTTGATGGTGGAGCAGGCGTAACACATAAGTAGCATCAATTCACCCTACTCTTATGTCCGCCGTATCAGAAATTTGCTCGTAATCAATGAAATGCTAGACTCAATGCAGCGCTGTCAACTTCGGTTCAACCTCGCGACCACCGGCTAAAAGATAAAGCGTCAACTGGAAACGCTAATACAGTCGCTTGATTACATTTCTACATGTCAACAACAGACGATATGTCGATAACCAACCACAACACTGAAACTCATTTCATTCAGATGTCGCACGTTTCAGCTGCCGCTTAAACACTGTCAACCAAATGTCTGCAAATTCCAATGATGATGGTGCTAAGGGTCATGCCAACTTTAGCAGCCGGGCGTTATAACGTTAGAAAAAGCACAGGTTAGAGCGGAGGGTTGGGGGCGGTAGCTCCCCGACTTAGGCTTAACCTTAGCACATGGCTCATATACGGATCTTAGCTTAGGCTAAAACTAAGGCTTAGTCCTAGTATATTGAGAACTGCATGGCATGCATTATACTTCGGCCCCTAAAGTTGACATAGGCCGCGCTAAGTATCAACATGGTCTGGTGTTTTCTGGACTTCTCGATTACACAAACCCAAGCAGTTTGCTAAATTTTTCATCGTGTCGATTTATCAGCTGTGGTTTAATATGTATTTTGCATGTGGATTGTGAAGACACTATGCATAATGGTAAAGTTACTTTACTGGTACACTAAAGCGGACTAAATACCCAGCGTTTCTGAAATAGTCACTTTGAGTGTAGGTTTCTTAGGAGCCTAGGTAAAGGTTCCTGAGCTGAAACTGTTCCGCCTTTTCCCTATTTGTGAAACATGTTTAGTAACGAACTCACCTTATTTTTTGACTTATGCAGTTTATCATAAAGGCAGAATTGAAGGCAGAGAAGGTCTACTTAACATAGGGTGATATGTGTATATAAGCCGCCATAATTTCGACACGTGGTGAGTTTGTGTAGCTACCTAAAAGTCTATGTGAAATTACCTGTTCCGTTACTATGACTGGTTATTTAAATTTACCTGATGTTAACTAAGGAGATTATTTTTGACCAGAAACTACTACAAACACTTGCTTCATGGACAACATCCAGAAATTAAACTTACATCAGATGGCGTTATTTCCCACGCGCATGGGAAATTGCATTGGTTTTGTATTGCCAACATTACTATGCAATACCCCAAACATATTAAGGTTTCGATCATGCGTCACTCGATTTTCATCTACCAGGATTTTTATTAATAGTAAATTAGCATCAAATTATGAAGACAACAATAAACTTATATTAAAGTGCTTTGAGGCTATCACTCGTGGCAAGGGTGCTAGAGAAACATGCATTCTTAACTGTGGTAATCGTAACGATGGGTTTAGTTATGTTAAAACATATAATATATACAAATCTACATGGTCTTGTGTCAACGAAATAAATAAGAACTCAGCTGCTTGAATCCATAAACGATTAAACAACGGAAAACAGATGATATTGCTTACATTGATTTTGTAAAAGTGTTTGATACCGTTTCGCGTGTCAAACTGTTTCACAAAATTTTATGTGCAGGCATTACTAGTATACATTTGGATTTGATTAGCGACCTTCTTTGGGGCAGAACATTCAGAGTTAAATTGAATAACACATATTCAAACCCGCAACCATTTATTCCTGATGTGCCTCAAGGGAGGTCCCAGAGCCTGCTTTGTTTTGATATATAAATGATGTTGCTTGTTGTATTAATAATGTGAGTGTAAACTTTTTGCAGACAACATTAAGCTATATGTTAGTATATCAAACTGCAATCATGTTAATGGTCCAACTTGTCCCCGGAACGCGTTTAGATCTTTATAACAATGGACAATTCCAGGGAACGTTCTATTGCAGGCTCAATACGTAATATTTTGTTATTGGTCGAAAACAATCCCAAACTAGAATATGGTGTGCAGGGAAATATATTTCTCTGCATTTCTAAGTGCAATGACCAAGATGTCAAGATTCGGTGTGACCTCAAATTTGAGGCGTACTACGAAGTCATCGTTGCGAAAGCATATGGTGTAATTATTATGTTGTGTAACTGCTTCATAGACTTCGACAATGTAGTATTTACCCTATGTTCTACCAATCTTTAAATATTCTAGCCAAGTTTGGTTACCAAGTTATTTGCTCGAAATAGATAAGTAGGAGCATGTGCAACGGTATTCCGCCAGAAGGCTATTTTTGATATGCCGTTTGGCATCTTTGATATGCCGTACAAGCAACAACACATACTTCATGTTAAAACTACAGCAGCTACGTCGTTTAAAGCACGACCTCATTATGGTATTCAAATGTCTTAATAATAAAATTGATAGTTGTGATATCTTTTCTTACAACACAAATTCATGGTCATGCAAGGAAACTGATAATGCTCAACTTTCATTCAAATTGATATAAACATAGCTTTGCGTGAGAGCTATCAATGCGTGCAATTTAATATCCCGATCTTGTTTGCTCTAACCCTCTCCTAGGATCATCTCACTGCAGAAAATTCAATATATCTTTGAAACAAGGTTGTCCTAAACAAGTTTTTACAGTTCATTTTGAAATTATTTTAATAATAATTTGAAATGCTATTTGCTCTCTTAAAATATAAATATTAATCTGTTGATCACTCAATGTTTTACCGAATGTAAGTGGACTTGCTTCCTTTGCTGTTTAAACATTTCTGTTGTAAATGATACAACGGGTTGAGTGTTATCCGCATACTAGACGGTTCTATGTGGCATACATAAGTTGAAAAGGCCTTTATGGACACAGCTTTGTCATCGGTTGGATTTGCGTAACAGAAATGCAGCAAAGCATAAAACATATTTGTAAGGCGTTGTTTACGATAGTTATGTTGATTTGTATAACAGTCGTCAATTGTTGCGATTATCTAAGCCTTAGTCGGGCTATTGTGATTGTCGTTATTAGTGAGTATTTGTCCTCCTTCGAGTTTACGTCTAAATCTTAATGTTCTAACATTGTTTAGTATAGCGGCTTTCATAGATTTTTGATACACAAAATTTTTATGCTACACAAATCTGGCTTATAAGGTTTTACTAATCTCAAGTTTATGCTTATCGTTTATGATCTCGTACGCGTTCCACGATAGCAAGTGGGGTAATTTTTATTGATAGGAGGAAAGCATGTTATCTCACCGTTGGCCGTGGAGTGTATGTATGTGGATTTAGCGGGTGGAGGTATGTTCGGCCATCATTTGTGATTTCGTTGCAGGATAACTGATTTTCCATAACTTCCCATACTTGGACCTACATTCAAATTTAATATTGACTCACTTTTGCGTGAAGCCTAAAATAGAACCCATTGAGTTGAGAAAAATACGGTACTAATTTCGTAAACGGGAAATCCCCAGTGTGAGTACGGGAGAGACAGAGCGGGTTGGCTGGGAATCAAAAACCCTTCTGACTATTCTGCAGCTGCCCGATAGCTGACTACCCGCCATTTAGTGTCATTAGCACTACCTTGAACAATAACTGAGGCCGGTTAGCAGTGTTCCAAAGACAGGTGTCGAGTACCGTCATATTGGATTATCCGGCCAGGACGATTTGGTTTCTTACGGTTTGACACCGCTAATACACAGCGAGGAGTTTGGACAATGAAAATAATGGAGTTGAATTAATAATTACTGATGATAACGTGCTGAGATTATTATTGGTGCCGCAACTCGGGAGAGCGTATCATAAAGCCAAGCGACTGAAGCATTTGTATTTTATATTGTATCAATATTACTATTGTTCTGTCTAATAAGTGCCTAAACTAACCTGTTTTATAATAAATGATAAGCGGATTGTGATCTTGTGTTAGAACCGGAAATAGTGCTATAAGGGCACATATTATATCTGACACATTATATTAGACAGACTCTGCTATTTATCGAATCTAGAACTTTGCTCGGATACTTGTGCTTGTCATTAGCCATATAACGCGAGCCATAAAAATCGGACCCCGTATAAATTCTGCTGACCACATACATGAACGAAACGGTGACGAAACTCTCTTCCTCCATAATTACCAATAGCCGTCATAACCAGCAATACCCCCTACCCGCGTAATATCCTAATTAATAACATAGTGACCACTATGGTTTGTAAAACTGGGGTTTCCGGGTATAGATGTAAATAAATTACAAACGTGTAGCAACCAGTGCCAACAGAGGCAATATCAAGGATGGAAGATAGCGAAGTAAAAGAACGGCTTATGTACGTCCGGCAAAAACAGATTGCATGTGTCTAAATGTTCGCAAAATATGAGCAAACAGGTATTAGAAAATATCTGCGCTGCATATTAGAAAAGGGTCCAACTAACAATGATATACACCGGTAGTAGAGCTTGATAGTGGCTTAATACCTGCGAATGAATCGTTAACAAGGGGACAAAACCAGGCACCGTTAATAATTATTAACGACAAAAATCATATCGTACTTGATAACCGTTAATAGACTATGCTACTGACGATACCGCTACAAAAAACCAGGTTCGATTACCATCGGAAAGTGAAATACCAAGCATCGCCGTTGATGATAGTCAACAACAGCTGATATGTAAGACGGTGAGAGTTCACATTTCCTTTGGCATCATCGGCATCATGTCTTTCGGTAATACCCAACCGGGATAATATCCAAACATGCAAACCAAACAAAATATAGCAACTATTCTAAATTTACAAACGTCTGGGTCGCTTTAATGCAAGAAATTAACAATGTAAATGTCACGCACATCACTCCAAAACGTCAAACATTATTTGCTATACGAAATAACTATTCACATATAGTTGTGATCAAGTTCCAAGAAGAGACAATCGTGTTGTCGCATGTTTCTTTGTTTCCATTTTGCTGTTTAAGAACAATGGGGCAGTATAACAACCAGCTTTCGTTATGTCAATTACCGACAGCTTATCAAGGCCACAATGGATGTCGACAGTCCACGATGTCTCTAAACTGACGATTGATCGTTGTTTGGGTCGTCACATGCCGGTATACATCGTACAACTTAATTTGAAGCATGCGTTAATAACCTAGCTTAAATATTAATATTTGTCCAAGAATTATATTGCAAATGGGCTGTCTTTTTCGACGTAATAATATTCATTATCGTCACCATCGGTACCAATGACCTCGCCAATACGGTTCATTGTTTGTCGGTTTCATCCTTAATGGACGGAAATAGCTTCCACGTGATAACAACATAATACGACAACTATCATCGCAGATCGTGTCTTATTGGACGGAGATGTGTTCATTCCCCTTCTTCTCGGATCTGCGACGTTGTCCACAATCGCTGCTCTCTTGGTCGCGACAGTGCTGTGAGTCATCGTCACTTGGAATTCCGCCGTGGCTACTGACCAAGGTCACTCGTGATTGGTAAGCGACTTCTTTCTTCACAACAGGGCCGTCGGATATGGTCGTTGAACCGTCATTGCCGCTTTTGTCAACCGCAAATGAAGAATATCCAACGACACCAACCAGTTATAACAAAAAAATTGAAGATCATAGGCAGAAATAATTTGTTCGAAAACGCAATGAAACCAATATCGAAAAATTCTAAAACCGTCGTAGCATTATTGCATTATCGTATCGAAACGACCTGGCGAACCGACAATTCGATGAAGATACAGGAAAGAACAATGGCTGTGAAATTGACACAAAGGGGAGTAAACCACGAGGATATAGATCATCACTCAATCGGTGAACAACTGGGCAACGAATTAGTTTGTATTATCCAAACGGGGTCAGTTGGCGCAACAATCGGAGAGCTTTAATGTGATACAATCAACGACAGTTCAACCAAGCTGTAAGTAAATTGCTATCCCACCATTAGCACGGAAGACAATATAGGAATTACAATATAGCGACGAAATCATGCCCGACCACCGGAAATATTGAGGATCAATAGCAGTTCCAACAAACAAGATAACCAATCAAACACAACCTACTACAACGACAATGGGAAATAATAACATTAGACCAGAATATATGGGAAATAATTAAGCCAACGTGAGGGTACTAATTTCAACATTAAAATTGAATCAAACGACCTACTCAACAGCAACCAATATATTTACGCAAACAGCAAATTATGGATGCACCTTGGCGACGGAACCTATTAACGGTATCATGTACGGTCATTAAGGGCCAACATCGACATTTATGGGATATTCTCAAACACGAATTGTGGGTATTGAATCTGTGTACAATCCTGGGATGCTCATGGCAGTGACAACACCGAATGCTCCAAGGCCGAATAGTGGATCTGATAAGGTGTCTTATTGCAACAACTAAGTACAAGCAAATGCAACTGGTGGTCAGAAGCAGCCCCATGTCGAGAACAACAAATGTATTGGGGAGTGACAACTGACAAGCAGGAAGCAACTTGATGGCAATGAATCAATAATTGGTAGAAACCCTGATCAAAGTAGCAGCGAATCAAGCGTCGGCACCCGCCAACAAAATCCAACAAGCGCTGGGGCAAGGGATTATGGTGAACATGGAAAACGAAGTACGCATTTTTCACCCATACAAAAGCCACTAAAGCTTCGAGATGTTTCACAAAGATTTACAAAAGGCTTTGGTGCTAGATAGCATCATCGAATGGCAAGAAAAGCTCCTACTTTTGGAGGTGACGATGCACAAAAGGATGACTTATACTTAGATATACTGGGTCTCTAGGACGCTGAAACTTTCAACATCTAGGCGTAATTAGTTAAGAAGATCTCCAAAACACTCAATGTACCGAAGACACTTACCTATGACATGAACAAGCTACAAACTGTAAACCGCAACGGTTAAAAACTTTGGCGAAAGACTTCAGATCTTCTCAGCAGAACCGCCATAATACAACTAAAGGTACAACAGTTTCAATCACGCAGGAACTATTGAAGTCCGCCTTGATCTCCGGCTTTAAGAGCGATATCCGAAATCGTCTAAGTGCAGCAAAAGAAGAAACCATTTGTTCGTTAGCTGAAAAAGCTAAAGCAGTAGAAAGACCCGACCAAACAAATCAGTCAAGGACACCAAGGCTCGTAGATCACCGGCCCCGATATAGGAAAGTGCAATCAAACCGATCGAATGAGCCCCCGAAAATTCAAACGCAGCTGAACTTGCGACCACCAAGGATCAATGTGTCACAACAGTGGCCAGAGCAGCAGTGGCATTCACAATGGCTTTATAACACACCAACGCAAATTCATCATCAAAAACCACATCCAGTCCTTTGATGCTAACGACCGCTTAGATTCCAAAACAGATAGATGGTAGTCTTCAAGCACCCGTAATGCTGTGTTTTTTGCTTGACCCTCGAATGTTGAATATGTACAAGGTCAAACAACTACACAGTACCATGGACAACATTCTACACGTCAAAAAACTTAATTCCAGCCGTCTAAGATGTACGGTGTGTGGCAGGTTAGGCCACAAAAGCGAGTAATGTTATCATTAAAACACAGGCTAACAAGCGATAAACAACGAGCAATGGGTTATCATCAGCGACAACAGTCAAGTAGCAATAGATATTGGGTCGTGGCAACCCGAAACATCCCTCAATCCGGTAATTTCAATATGGAAATTTTGAGGACAAGCGGCGTCAAGCAACGTAGAAATAGTCACGAACAAGCAGCATGACGCATGAAAATAATCAGTTTGTCGGGGTCAGCAAGGTCAACCCTCTTGACGAATATCAACCGTTTGCCAAACTAATCGGTCCCTCGCGCTTCTGCGTTGATGCGTATTTGTAAGATGATGAGAAGTTGAGTCGTTTAGTTGATACGGGAGCGCAAATGACGATCGTCAGTGAAGGTCACTATAGTGAGAACCTAAGTTACTTACCGCGAAAGGAAACTGTGCTATGCTCCATTGTGTTCAATGGTGACCTCACCGAACGCGTTGTCGGCTACCTCTACATAACAGTTCATATTGGAAAAATGATTAGAAATGAACGTTTTATCGTCGCCCAAAATTTTTTGGAAAGCTTGCGATTTTCGGCCATGATTTCTTGGCCGCATTTGAACTGAGCATTGACTACAAGCGGTACGAATCGTCATGAGAGGTGAACCACTTCAGTATTGCTGGCGTGTCAACGAAATGGGCGTTAATCAACAGCATGATCATGAAATCATTGACATTTGCAAATGATCGTGTGCGCAAACGATTCCGCCATTTACCGTGAAGGATGGATCGGAAAATTTTGTGCCCACTACCGTATCCTATATTCGATCACGAAAGACAGCTTTCTACTTTCACGAATCGATGAGATACTCGATATGTTTCGTGGCACCAAATATTTTTCGACATTGGCTTTCAAATCCGGATACTAGTAAATTCTAATGTCTAAAAGACAAAGAGAAGACCGCATTCTTATGCCACAATGGCCTATTTAAACGCAATGTAATGGCATTCGGATTGACCAACGCGCCCGCAACATTGCAAATAATGATGCGGGTTGTCTTACCTAATGTGCTCAAAGGAGTTATGCGTGTGCATTCTCGACGATATCATCATCTCTTCGACGTTCTATTGAAGTCAATTGTACGATATTAGCCTAACCTTACAACGCCTCCATGAAGTCAACTCAAGATCGAAATGCGAATTGTTCAAGCGAAAATCAACGATACATTGTGTCCGACAAAGGTATTTCAACGGATCCTCAGCAGATCAACAAAATCCAAAATTTTTCGAAACCGAAGATGGTGAAGTAGGTCAAACGTTTCCTGCGACTTACGGGTTATACACAATTTGTCCACGGCTATCGGTTCTCATTACGGCATCGTTATGTGACATCACCAATAAGCGCACCGGAACGACGAGATCTGACCACGTATGAAACGAAGAAACTCAGAACGCGTTCGACACTTTGAGGACAAAAATCACAACAACCCATGCTTCCGGATAGGCTGAACCTTGCAAGTCATTTATATTGTATATGAACGCAAGTAAACAAGGCATTGGGTATATTCTGTCGCAAGAAGACGAAGTCAGGAAACCGCACGTCATCCATTATGGAAGAAACACCTATCGTAAAAAACAAACCCTATATTCGATAACGGAACAAGAATGACTAGCAGTGATCAAAGCAGTCCAAGATTTTCGATTTTACTTGTTAGAAAGCCATACAACAATCGTCATGGATCATACACCATTGGTACAAATACTGAACAAAAACGCGCCATGGAACGAATGACAGCACGACTAGCGGGAATGGCAAACAAGATCGTCTAATGCGACTACACAATTGCTTACAAGCCTGGGCGATACCATAAAAATGTCGATTGCGTGGCTCGATCTCCGTTGCTACTCATGACAATAAACTCAGAAAACTTTTAAGTTTCAGAGGAAGAACCTGGGTATCATTAAAAGCCCCTTGTTGCCAAACGACTCTCTCGAACCCAAAACCAAGTTGTCGAAATAAAAATAGTTGAAGCTAACCAGTTGAAAGAAGATCAGATCCAAAGAACCAAGCGAATCCAACCCAATACAAGAAGCCGCAAAACGGCTGCAGAGGATCAAGAATATTCTGGCTCTGATATTTCACTGATCTTCAAAAACGAAACACAATCATTGTCATACCAAGATAAAACTGGTGAATCACCCAATATAGGTAGAAGCAGATCCAAAATTAGATTGAAAGGCAAACTGTTGGTTGATAGTGGTGTTCGAAAAGTATATAATCAACCTAAAACCTCGAACACTCCGGTCATAACATAACAATCGAGTGAATCTTACGACTTTGAGGTTTCCGAAAATAGCATAACCGCAAACAATGCGAGCTGGAACTTCGCGCGACAATGGAATTACCCAACAAAACCGCATCGTCAAGGGAAGGGTATGGTACTACATCGAAAGCAACGGCATATGGTGCTAGAACACGAAACGTTGCCCGATGATATGATAATGCAACCACGGTCAGCAACGAAGAAGATCAACCACCGTTAGAAATAGGTTACGATATTTTGGACATGGAAGGTGATTGCGCTACCAGTGACCTGAGGCGTCAAAGATAATCCGAACCACCATTACTGTACCGTCAACGCAAATTAAACAGGAAAGCCATAGCTAAAGTCTTGGCAGAAACTGAAAAAAACGTCACCGGAAAATTAGTCGCAAACAAAAGTACAGCGAAGAAGTCCAAAAACGTCGAAACCAAGCTCAATACACCGACAAACTGAACCGTTTCGACAGATCCATAGAAATAAAGATAACGAAAGCCGATATGTGTTATCAGTACTTTCATCAGGAACCACCTTGAATACCGGAAGAAGTAATAAATGTCCAAAATGAAGATCCATGAACCCATTCATTGAAACATTACATGGAACACGGCGAGTTTGTGGGTGCAACTTAAGAGTTCAAGCGCAAATGGATTATAGCACACGAGCTCTAATTTATAATATTTGGCGACATTCTCTACATATTACGACGCAAAGATCGTTCCGAACTCACCAACGTATGGGGATTCCAAATCTTAATCACGCCGGATCGTCGACGATCACTATTCGGACAGTACCATACCTGGAAATATGGTAGACATTTTGGGATTGAAAAATTATGGGGAAGATTACGCGAAAATTTTTCTGGTTAACTATGGCAAAAATATCTGGTAATGCATAGAAGAATGTGATCCGTGTGCGCGGTTCCGGCAAAACAAGATAACGCAACCCATTACAATCGATCAAAGTGCTAGCGTCATTACATATGTTAGCCATCGACATCATCGGTCCTTTATATACAACAAAATCCTGTAATAAATACATCTTCTGTTTTATGGATTACTTCACTAAATGGCTGGAAGCTATTTCCGCCACTGATCAAACTGCTAATACGATTATAAAATTGTTTGTGGAACGATGTATATGTCGACATGACGTTCCTCGGATGATACTGACCGACCAAGGCTCTGTTTTACTGTCGTATCATTAACCAAGGAACTTTAAACATAGAACACGAAAAGTCTACTCCGCCCATACCATCACCAAACTAATTGAATAGGAAAACGATGGAACTAGACGGTTAAAGCGAAGCTAAAGCCAGGAAATGAAATGGTACCAGTTTGCTGGGACAAATTCCTGGAAGCATTATGCTTGCCCTACCGAACCGCAGTACATGCCACAGCTGGTCAAGCACTTATATTATTATCGCGCGGTCAAGAATCTGATCTACCAACCACATCTATGGATATGTGACAGCAACGAACGATATGCAGCCCAAATAATCGACAAATTAACATCAGCCTGGGAACACGTACAGAAGCGGTTATTATCGACCCAACATCCACACACGTAGTATTTCGAGAGGCAAGCGAAGAAACAAACTTTCAACACTGACTATCTAATATTAATGAAGAGCCCACAGAAGTCCACAACGGGCCCCTACAAAGAGTGTCTGGCATCCTGAATTTAACCGTTATCTTTGTGTGATTGAATAAAGTTTCTTAACATTCTAGTAGTAAAGGTCGGTAGTGGAAACCGACACCCCAAGTGGTACAACATTATTTCAGCGGGGACCCAGAAGATTATGCTGGGTACAAAGCAAAGTTACGTCAAATCCAGAAAGAATTCCTGCAGCGAACCGCACCAGAGCATTACTACTATGAGAAGTCCAAAGGCTCATGATAATGAAACGGGCTGGGTCATCAAATAGATCTAGCGCGATCGGTTCTTCTTTTGAGTCCACCAAGCTTGCGTTGGATTAGATGGCGATCCATTTGAAGCGCTTTGGCACTATCCGGAAAGGACCCAACGGTATACGGCACTTAAAAGAATGTACGTCATGCAATACGATGCGAACATACAGATCGGTCCAAAGGTAGAAGCGATGATCTAAGCGACTAAATAATTTGTAGAAGAACAATCAAGAAGTCCATAGTGAACAGCGAAGGATGGCTAAAGAATACAAGGAAAGTTATCTTGTCAAAATATAGTAAGGAAGCACAGCGCACAATGAAGAAAAAAATAGAAAACTAGTCTCATCAACAGAAACGATAAAGCTGGATTCAGATCCGTTGACGTCACTGGCAAATGAAAAAGATACTATGGCGAAATCACGGCATCCGGTTAGAACACTGAGTGGTCATGTGCACATTATGTTATTTCCCAATCGGAGGCAGATGTAAGCATCGCCAAGCCAATAACGTCGACTGTTGAAGATGCAACGACGGGTGAATCGATCGTACGGTACCAACTACTAACTAGTATTACCCAATCGGGGCCGGTTAAAGTAGTCGGTTTATCACAAAATGGAATTGTGGGCCACCCGGCTAGGCAGAAAAACAGCTATCCATCAAACCGGCCGGCCGGAATTACTTGCCCGAAAGCCTGCGTCCGCCGGCCTAACTGCCGGCCGCAGGCTTTTTCGGTCGGTGCCTAATACTAGCATACGCAAGCAATTTTCGTTAGTGTATCACGCAGCGTTTGTTTCTGTTCGCTAAACTAGTTGAATTATGACCACACATTTTGCACGACTCATTTCGTGACACTCATAAAAGAATAGGGCGGTGTTTACGTTATAATATCCTCACTTCACTGTTGATTACTTTTGTCCACCGGTGTTGGCGATGTTACCATTAAGACAGTCAGGGTTACATCCACACTGTAAATCGATTCCTGAGGGTATACGGTACACCACTAGCTATATTTTTATTCATGGTGTCGCACACATATTTAGTTAACATTTTTTGCAAATTAACAGTAAACACATTGCCTGCCACTAATTCGGTATATTAATCATTAGTGTTGTTGATTTTTTGAAAATTTTGATATTTATGTATAGATGCACATTGAAGATTGTGTGCCGCGTACCGTCAATAAAAATACAAAGAAGACATGGTGCGCTTGACAACGTCGCAAAATAACAACACCCATAGCTAAATACCACCGAATATTTTTGAAAACGTAGATGTGTATAAGGCACCCTGTTTTCAAGGTTGTGCCTGATTCTGTGTTGGATAAATATGCTGCAAATGTTGGGGACATTACAACATGAATCATGATGTCCGCATAAACATTATGTATGTATCTAAGCGGGCCCACACATCAGTGTTCATTATGAAATATTGGCCGGATTATTCATACACACATTGTGTCAGTACAGACCAATAAATTCACTGTTTCGTTTTCAGTGCCTTTACATGATTTGGGTCTTTTTATTTAGCTCCCCAGGTCGCAATTACTCAATTTTGAAGCTACGGCGATAATTTAGTCACCAATTGATTTAGCTCGACGAGTTGGGTCAGGAAATATTTATTCCGGCAAAATTTATGACATTGCTAATTTTTTGGGTACCGAATTGCCCATCCTCTGTTCGGTACTCAAAAATTTCGAAAAAAATTTGTCTATAAATGTATAATTTTACTTTACATTCGAGCCGCATTGACAATCTGAATTAAACATAGCAAAATCAGATAAATGGGTGCCTGGATTAACGACTTAGTTTAAAATGCTTTAGGTTTAGGATTAATCTTAAGCTTAGGATTTAACATAAATATAAATAGCTCTTTTCCCGTGACCCGATTAAGCTAATTTTACTACCATACCATTCAGTTCCTTAATGCGGTTCGATCAATATTTCAAGACCATTTATAGGGATTTTTTGAAATTTTGGGTACATAATGAAATCCAAACTAATCAAAAAATAATTTTTGTCATAAATTCAGTGCAATAGACATTCTCCGACCGGGCTGGCTTAACAGAGCAGATTGATGCCAATATTATCGCGTACCTTCAAAATTGGTCAATTTCGGCCTGGACCTTGGGGAGACAAAAGGAAAAGACCACACGACCTTTGTAAATATGCTCATAAGTGCCACACTTATAACTACTGTTGCGATGTACACTAATGCTAATTTGAAACACTAGCTCGTGCGATTATACTGCACAAACCGTGTAACTATATTTCACTTTGTAACAGTACATTTAATATAAACCTGTGCTACAACTGTGTCTCAAGTTAGCTGTAGCACGGCTAGCCTTGCATTCAAATATCTGTACGCACGATTGTACAGTTTACATGCTCAAACTAGTGCTGTTGTAGTATTCTCAACTCGTCAAAGCAGTGCATATGAATCTCTGAACCCGCGGCAAAGCATGCTGCAACACTTACTTTTGCAACACAGGCACGAGCTATTTTAACATGTATGAAAAACATTCTGTAATAATTGCGACAGTACATGGTACAATTTGCAGTGAGTGCACTCATTTATTTGTGAATGCTACTTAGATTTTTAGTCTGTTTATGATGTGTTTAGTATATTCATTGTCTATATCCATTACAGACTCAAATCCACATCCAAAATTCTTTTAAACCTAACTAAAATAATGTTTTTGTTTAGTTCTTCGGGCAACACCCATCTACTCAGCTCGTGCATCAGTTGTAGTCAGTTCATTAAATTCATACACAAGTTTTCCACTATTTATATATACTTAAAATATTTGAAAATCCAGGATTACCTCCGAACGTAATAAACACTCCAATTATTTGTGTTGCCATAAAGAGTATAAAACACGACGAGATGTACTGATGATAACCAATGAGCGCGACAATGGCGCCGACTGCGAAAACAGAGTAAATCAGAATGAAGACATAAACGTATTCCTTTCGAAAATAAGTGCTCAATTCGTCATTATCCAGCTGTGCGATATACGTCTCATAACTATAATCCAAATACAGATAAAACAATAAGTTAATCAAATAAACTATATTTGTCACCAAACGTACACATTGGCTGTACTTCGGACCAACTCAGTATGCGAAAAAGACAGGTATAGATATGCTTTTTAACGCAGGACCTATAGATCGTTAGCAAGTTAAAGATAGATTAAAGGCGGAAAAATAGCGGTCCATTGGGCCCATTTCCTTCCTGCCATGACCTATCTATTAATGCACAACATGTATGCCATGATTGTTGAAACATGTTTGACAAAAATTTTCTAGTTTACTATATTTTACTATATTTCTATATCACTGTCATGTATTGCTGGCTAATAAAGAATGAATGAATGAAAGTTGTGCAGAGCCATAATTTCATTTACGGTGCTCTGCGTTAAATGTTGCGCTTGGCCTGAACTGCGAACGTGTTTCCCAAAATGCTTGAAATCTACAGATATCTCAATCTTAGTTAATTGGAGCGGCCAGAACATAGCTAAGAGCAAACCGCCCCAGTGTATATATGAACGGCAGATAGCTATCGGATTTCTCGGACACAACCCATAAATAGTTAAGCTGCTAGAATCAGTGCAGTACACAGTGCAAGCGTTGACAGTTCCACCTATACTATACTAATACAACTGATAGAGTTCTAGACGCCATTTAACAAATGTTCTTGTGTTGATTTTAATGTGAAATGATTGAACCAACATATTGTTTTCTTATAAAAACAGTTCGTGTCTTAAATCTTTAGTTTGTATTCACCTGATTTTTATAGTTTTATGTTTAACAAATTGGTTATTCAAACGTGTCAGTATGTGTCAAGCTGATTATCCAGACAATGAATGCTTCTTTCCCTTCAAATTTAGAATTATGACATGTCGCCAATTCTAACATTATTTTATCTTAATTTCTTGTAGGTGTTTTGTATAACAAAGCGGTTAGTGATGGCACCTTAACATGTTAAAAGTAAATATTGAAGGGAAATATGCTAAAGTTTTTAGGTATCACTTGAAAAGAATGAATCAAACAAATATACAATCAACAATGTCAAAAATGTAAAAGTTATCACTAGCTATGCCTGCAGATCACCCAGTTAGAAAGGTTGGTCGTTTCAGCTCTTGGATATACTAAAAAATAATATATAAAACGCAGCAGACAAAATCGATATTTAAGTGCGCGTTATTGGGCGAGGCGCCATCTGCTGTATTAACGCTCATTTCTATACTATGCATCTAATTTGCAAATTATATTAATCAATGTCTTTTCGCGCAAAATTTTAGGTTGACACGTATATATGCTGATACTAGTTGTATTTATCAACATATCATACCAATGCATCATTTACCTTAAGATGTGTGCCGCAAAACCGGATTTTGTCACAGCTCGCCACGGCTCTAAAGCCATGCTTGGCTAACCGCGATTAGACAGTGTAACATTTTTAGGCCGAGCCAGACCCTACAAATTTATTAACTAATATTAAATCGAGGCTGATAAATTGCCACACGAGCCCGAATCGGCTCTAAAAGTAATATGACGACGTCGGAAAATCGCAAAAAATAGACATTTGAGATACATATGGTCATATATTCGTAAAACTACCTTGCAGTTACAATACCATAGTTTTCATATATGAAAGAGCGTGTTTTACATGGCTACTAGGTTGGCTTGTAAGAGGCACTTAAATTTTGAAACTAGCGACATTTACGCATTAATTTTACCAGCATTTATGCGTCTTACTTTAATTACTGCTAATCTTGCCTTGTTTGGGCTTAAAGCTAAATATTTTCCCTATAAAGTAATCTGCTAAACTGAATGTAATAAATACTTTTTTCAGTAGTCCGTCCAGGTTATCAAACTCTGAGACATAGCCACTCTCAGCTCGTACAAACATACTAGCATAGCTTAGCTATATATTTTATTTATGAAAAGCCGAATGTGGCTGTGCCTTTTGGTCATGAGCCGGAATTGGCTCTGTGACAGAATTCGGCCCTAGGTGCACACATCTTAACGTAAATGATGCATAAACAGAGAAATTGCAAAATCACTCCGGTCAAGAATGAGTTGGCCTGATTTAAGGCTTTGGCCGTTAGGCATTTTATTTATTTTTAGTTGCTCAAGCTTCAAGAACCAGGACCACAGGTAGGATACGGTATAACAATAAAAATGCTCACATAACCTTTTGCCTGGCTTAGTGTGAGTTAGCAATATTGAGTTGATATTACAAATGTTAGATATTCCGCTGCATTTAAACAAAATTAAGAACCGGCGCCCGATTTTTCGTTGCAGATGGCACAAAATATTCCATTTCGCTGGATCAAATGCAAAACTATCTGTTTTTGGTCGTTACTACAAAGGATGTTATTGTGTATTTGGCTTAAGAACACTACTATAAAGAAGCACATGCAACAATTTCGATAAGATTCTTGTAATGCTTGATTTCCGTTTACACATTTTCCAACCTAATAAATACTAACCACATGGAATAATGACGGACCTAGCTTAGCTAACAATGTTTGCCTATTAATAGCCGTTTTTCACCACAGCCGACAGATCTTTACTCTGTTTCCCACGTTTTTAGACTGTTTTTACATATTGTACCAAATAAATGATATTTTATATAAGTGCTATCAAGCGTTCAAGCTAAAATCTTGAAGAAGAGTGCCACACTACGTTATATACGTTATGTGCTCATGCCACACTACGTTATATACGATGTGAGATAACACGGTCCATTTATTTTTAGTTGTCCCCCCACCTTTTAGGGAGAGATATATTTCCCACTTCTGTCCTGTGCCTCTCCCTAACTTTATTCCTGTCCTTTCAAATTTTGTTTCAAAGTCGAACCGAAAAAATATGTTTTTATTTATATTAGGTTGATCAGAACAAAAGTTGGAAAGGTAAGACAAAACTTGGGGCAGGACAGGACGAATGTGGGAAAATTATGCCCGTAAAGGTGGGACAAATAAACGAGAAATTGACCACGTCATTCCACAACGTAATGACGTGGTGTGACATGGATATCACACTTTTTTAAGAGTTCATGATGTATTCTTGGTGCTATTTTATCAAACCGTTCACTTTGGATAGAAATCTTAAGTAAAGATGTCAATTCTATCAGTAACGCGTTATTCGCATTAAAAATAAGAATCGGGTTTGAAGTAATCCTCTCGTAGAAAAGCTGAAAATTTCGTATCAGGCATATATAGGAAAAAAGCATGTTCCTTTCTTCACTATTCGGCGGCGCAACTATCATAAGACGTGGTTTTTATACGCATTTTTCTGTAGTCACAATGCGTTGGGAGACTTTTATATAAATATATATTTATGTTCATAATTATTCCATTTAGATATATAGTTTAGATTGAAAATATTAATATTATATTCAATCTAATAATATAGATAAACGTTTAACTCATATAATAGTTTGACAACAATTAATCACGTTCGAGTGCGTTGTACTAGCTAAATTCCGCGAATAAATGCACATTTGAACGCGTGTTGTTCATAGGTCATTTTTCGAGGATAAGGTTACAAACAAATGCTCCGAAATACATAGTAGTAAACGTGATTTCGCTAGAGCGTTCGGGATTCGTTGCCTCGCAGCGACCAATAATTGTTCGCCGATATTCGAAATGCAAATTGATTAAGCACGTAAATAGTTAACCAAAATTTAGTACACCATGTGTTTAGTGATAGCGCTACCTTGTTTCACTACACTTACTTGACTAATAAAATGATATTTTTCGCCAATTCAATTAGAGACCCGAACAATTCTACGAAGATAATAAAAAGCGTCCCAATACGAACGTTGCAACAGCACAAGCATTTCGGAGGTGGCGGATAAGCGTGCTTCATAGTGATGAAACAGACTTTGTGTTACTGTCAAAATATTATTCATTTAATGATTATGAAGTGTACAAGTACTTCTTCGACATTGTAGATCATTATGTAAATTGCCCTGAAATATTTGAATTTTCAACAACATACAATTATTTTAAACCTATTACCGTTTTATACATTAATAACGCGTACTTTCTTGTAAAATGATGATCGATTGGGTCGACTTTGCTGTTAAAGCGATTAATGTGAACAACATTACAAAAAATTTTCTGTTATTGCCGAAAGCACGAAATATCTAAATCTTCGCTTCATATTTTGTCAAGTATTCCGCAAATTTGTTTTATTATCCTGAAAGCTATAGTCTGACAAATATCGTTTATAATGCCGCAACAATTATTAATATTAAATGCGTATCATCCTTTCGTAAGCGCTGAATAGGAAAAGTTTCAAACAAGCTACCCTCCCCGAAAAGACACCAATGCACGAAGTTCGCGTTTTAAGTAGAAGTATTTTTCTTTTGGAAGAAGGGTATCACAGCAATAATCTTGAAGAAAAGTCCTGTGCTGATACTTCTCTTTAGGTTATTGCTTTAACGGAAAATTTTCGAGAAAATGATTACTTGTGACAATTACACGTGGCCTAACTAAGGGTTTTTTCATCAAGTTTAGAGTTCAAACAAGCTAACGACACCCACATTCACAAACTGTTACATTACCAATAAACGCAGAACAGATAAGAGTATTTGGATCAATATTAGAGAAACGGTAGTGTAGTGATCGTTGTCTAATGTCAGTAACTTGCTATCTTTTACATTTAACTGGCGTATTATCGAAGTTGATCAAGTGTGACAGTTTAAAAATTGATTATGTTTAACTTCGTTAAATTGCTTGGTAAAGATAGCTGGCTACTTTGAGTGATCTGCTTTTGTCTTATCTTAAGGATCCATTAATTTTGGCTGTTGTCACACTCCGGTAGCTTTCAGTGTTTGCGAAAACCAACTTAGCGAAAATCTTTAAAGTATAAAAATAAGAGTCAACGTTCGGAAAATGAAATTTAACAATCGTGAGTTTTATAATTAGAAAATCTGAAATTTTTGAAAATGATGGATTCTGAGAAAAAGAACTTGGCAATTATGATACTGAGAATTTGAACATCGGGAGTATAAGAAATTTAGTTATTTGCATTTGGGAATTTCGGTATTGGGAAAACGGAGAATTTGGTATTTAGCAATTTGAGAATAGAAGTATGAAATGTGTATTCGGGGATTTGGCAAATTATTAGGGACTCAGGAAAATGAACCTGTCTTGATTGTAGCTTAGAAAAACTTTGCACTAAGCGTAAGTGCAATAATAATACATGTTTTCAAGGCATAACTTTTAGGGTAAGCTTTGCGTCATAAATAATGAATTTGGAAAATATGACATTTGCTTATAGTATCGATTGAACCTAAGTATAAAGCAAAAAATGATTTCATGCTGAGCCAAAGTTTTAGAGTTATCTTGAGACTTAGATGAAGCCTGAGGCTTGCGTAAAGCTTAATTCTTAGATTAAGCGTATAAGTTTTAACCTGAAACAAATCTTTGGTCTAAGTAATCTAAAGCGTGGGCCTTAAACTAAGCATTGAGGGCTCAAGTTGAAGCATTGCACAGGCTAAAGCCAAAGCCCAACATTTTTGTCTAAGTCTAGTTTTAATCTAATTGTTCGAGCCAAAGCCAGAACAATTATACTTGTAAACGATTTAGTTCACATCATAAGATGTGCTAGAAAGTATTTAAATAAAGTTTTTGGCTGTTAGTCAGTACCGCAGTCAAAAGGTATTTATAAGCTCGATCGAGCTCATATATGCTCGATGTCCGTGGTCAGAAGGGGGTAGCTAGTACGTCGGGTAGGGGGTGTGTGGGGTTCGCCTCCAGCTTCCCACCAAAGAGCAGGTCAGCCGGTCGGCAGGACGCTGGAAGGGAAGACAGTGCTGGAGCGCATGCCAGGTGCCAACTCCCTACCGCTATGAGTTTGCAACACATGGCTGTACTAATATCAAATCTAGTGCTAGTGGTTACTTAAAATGTTTTAAAAAGGGTACTTTATATAAATAGATTAGAAATTTGGTACCATTTTACAGCAGTTTCATCATGCCAGCATATAATTATTTAAATATTTTATTCAAAATCTATCTATACTATATTTATAAATATATGATAATCTATACTACTAAAATGATTGCCTGCTCGCGCTGCTGTTGCGGTGATAATTATTTTGGTATTTTGTTCTTTCCTATTGTACTAAATTTGGAACATTTATAGCGGTTTAATTCCGTTTCCCTGTAACTTTTGAAACGTAAGTTTGACCCGGCACATTTTTACATACCAGACTCGCCCTGGTGCGCCGAAAGGAACACATTTAATATACACTGAACATTCAAAATTTTGTCTGAAATCATAACGAAAATGGTCCATGAGCGCTAAATGTATGAATAATAATAATTTAAATATATTAAAATTTTCAATGAACTCTAGAAACACTGAATTTGAAAACAACTAAAAAGCTATATTTTCATTTTTTTGCCAAATAATTCCTAAAACTAAAGCATTTTTATAAAATTTGGGGTTTTAAACATCTAACATTTCGGAGGAGCTGCGTAGTTCAAAACGTGAAAAGTTGAATTTACAAATAAAGATTTTTTATTGGAGTTGTTAAAACAAGTTAAGTATTAGTTTCAAAAATGTCTCTAAATACATAACCATAGAAATCTTAAATTCATTTTATTTCTTTAGTAAAGATCAAAAGTAAAATAACGCTTTATAAAAGTAAATTTTCAAACGAAATGTTATTAACATGGATGGCCAATTGTTATGTGATTTAAACGATTTTCAAGAATATACCACGAATCTTTTAAAGCAAAATTTAATTTGGTTCAATCAAAAACGAAAGCTGGATAACTGGTGACTACTACAAAGCGTATTGCGATCTTGTTACAGCAAAGTGGAAAACTGAGCATATATATAAATGGCAAATTTTCCAGGTTACAGTTCACAACGAAGAAACTAAGAGCCGATATATAAACATTGAGTTCTTTAACACCAAAAGAGCGTTTCAAAAACTAATTCTTCATTCTCAAATAGCATTCGGAACTGAATCTGTTGGAATCATTGGCAGCAAGAATATTATGGTTAATGGGGATGGAACTGGCGAGCTTACAAAAACTTTGAAGTGAAATTTTTAATGTACAACAGATTATTTTACTGATCATCTTAAATTTTAGTACATGCCTGAATGAATTTTGTACGGAAATGCGTAAAGCAAATGATGATGCCTTAGTAAAAATGGAAAATCGTTAGATAAAACTGCCTGCTTCTAAACAAAAACAGAAAGCCAAATTTTCGAATTATACCAAAAGGGAAGCGAAGTTACCAAATATCTTTGGATTAAGTGCAGTAGCTCTATTCTTCAGCAGCTCACCTTACAAATTGCGTTATTAACACCGAAAGTTGTATGATTTTTGTGTACGTTAATAATAGTGTAGTAAATCGAAGCGTTTAAAAACGAAGGCTGAACGCCTGAATCATAGGCACACCAGCACATAGAGGCTGAATGCTACTTCACTTCTTGTGCTAGTTTTTTTATAAAAGAACACTGAAAAAAATATGTTTCATAACGCTCATTTGAAATGCCATTTGATTTATTCCCAGCAGCCTAAATTGTGGTAAATGTTTTAAATAGTTTGCAAAACCCATCGGGCTGCGTACAAAATAACGTCGCAGCACTTTTGAACCATAAAGAAGTCATAACGAATGCTGTACGGTACAATGACTACATAATCAGTTTTACCATTTCTGAGTATGATACATGTGTAATCAACTGCGTAATCAAGTCGTATACAGCTGCGTCGTGTGTACAACATAAATGTATCATTCTAAACAGCTCGAACCAACTGACTGATATACTCAAGATATCTTTAAAGGTAGCCCTAAATTAAAATAGTGCCTTTTACTCATCCAAAGAATGTTGTGCTAACGACAATTTGTAAACTAATCCTGTCAATTTGGGATAAGGCTATCTATTTTTCTAAATATTTTCCAAAATTTTCAGGTTTTGTTGAATACTTCAAATTTCAATTTCCTCAAAATTTAAATATTTTGAATTTGAGTTGCGAAATTGAAATGTTTATAATTTTTGCAGACACACGGTATTTGAATATTTTTGCAGACACACCGTATATGAATTTTCACCGGATTATGGAAAATTGGAAAGTCTGAAATTTGGGAATACTTTTGCCTGTCAAATTTCATTTTAATTTAGATTATTTGTACTTCTCTTGTGACTAAATCTTGCGTAGGCGCAATTTTCTCTTTTGTTTGTGAGCAGGGTCAAATAATGCTTATTTTCACGCCAATGTTAAACCGATTTACGCTTGAATTGGTAGTAACTTGGTATCCAGTAAAACAATTTAGCGCACGAATTGTCATAAACCGCCGCCATAAAATAATTTCGCTCCACATAAGTTTATGAAGGCGATATTCACTAACCACTTTATGGACCATGAAATTTTTGAACCAAAATAGCTGTAATTAATGTTGACGATGTTTCAGTTCATTAATTCAATTCAATTCTATTCACAATTTGGTTGGTATTGGTTCGTTAGTTGTGGCCGTAAGCAAGCTCACAAATAAATCCAACAGACTGCAATAAATTACGACGATGAGGTAAATAATACGGGTTGTCAGTAGCCACAACCAAAGCCCGGAAACACGCCAAACACATTGTAATTTTCATGCCTTCAACCATAAGTGGAGCAGGCAAGCGTTCCTGATTTTTCAACTAATTATTAACTCCGGCGTTGTATATGACCTTCCATTTTATATATATAAAAATTAGGTGTAATAAATCGAGCCGAAGCAATAATGTATTTTTTGTTCCGGTGTGAGCTATACTCGTGCTACAGGAAAGGAACTGAAATTGGTTGAAATTATTTTCATCTGAAAACTGTGATGCAGGGTCCAACAAGTAAAAAATATAAAAAAAGACCTAAATCGTTCTAGTTCCCTACGGTATTAACACCATGAGATCTCACCTTACTTGCAGTTTGAACAAGTGATGAGCAAAATCTGAAATCAAATCTTTAACAGATTTCAATTTTTAAAGATGGGTCATCCATCTTTCCTTCACGAACGCAGGCACGCACATTAAAATGTTAAATCACAAAACATAATTTGCATTTCTTGGGATCTAACTCAGACAAAGTCAGTTAAGCAGTTCATTTTATAGTGGAAATAAATCACGGTATAGATTTAGAGTTTTTATCCTCGCAGAACTTACTGCAAGGCATTGACAAAACCTAAACACACTCGTAAATCGTGATTGAATATTAACGAAACGCTCCGCTGTTCAATTATGATTATTACAAAGTCGGGGTGCACTAGCTATGCGACCCCGGTTAAAAATACAATACGAAACAGCCTGCCGCTCCGAATAACCCCAACTGCACGTCGTGTAACATAATACAAATACATTTGTTAAACCTACAAATGCCATGACGCCATTGTTGTTAGCTTTAATAGCATCGTGTTACTGTGCCAACCTATGGTCGTGTAATAAATAATTAACCCGTGGCATCATCGCAGCAAGCACAGAGCATAACTAGACATGCGAAACCAAGTAAGATGTTATTGATGTGTTCTATTGGAGTATTGAGCTCTAAACTACAAAACAGCATTATAATACTTTGTCAATAATAGCACAAAAGCCTAACAACAGGAGAAAAACGTGTATCATATAGGGTCCTAATTGCAGTTATAATGCTATTCGCTAGGAATTGAAGCCATGTCTACCTCATCGTAAGTAAAATATACAACCCTTGGTTTATGGACTTTGGCTCTGCAAAGTTTCAGTTTTGTCCAAAATAAAAAAACAGAAGTCACAGTGTTGATTACGAGTTTTGCAGCTGATCTCAAGGGAACAATGTATATATACTGCGAGCACATGTATTGTGAAAAAACGAAGCTACACTAGCAACAAAGGTGGGTTGTTCGGTTAGATTGGTTTTGAATAATGCTTATAAAATTTGCTCGAATTTTAAAGTCAATACCATGCTGAAAACAAGCACATTAGTTATCTTATGAAGTGCAGCTGGTTTATTCGGCCGTTTTAGGTTTTTATTACCAAAACAAAATTCGAGGAACTAAATTTTGCTGGCCATGGTCTAATAGTAAATACGCCGATGCTCTAAATTTGTGTAACAGACCGCTCAACTCATCACTATATACAAAATTAATAACTTATTCTGCACTAGAAAACAAAGTCAAAGGTTATCTCATTGTCAATGTATCATTTTAGGATAAATTTTTGACGAGGTTGAAGTAATTTTCCGTCGCTTTTAATATTGCCAGTGATTGTAGCTTTACAATATATAATGCAATTCACACATGTTCCTGTAATAAAAAGGCGGATGGGTCGTATACTATCAATAACAAATGTAAACTTATATACACTTGACCTCAACATTAAATTCCTAATGTTGCAATCATACCTCACGTGGAGTCGCAGCATGACATCATTTCGTCTGCACCGACATTATTATCAATCAGTAGCTGCGACGCATTCTCAACTTCAAATAACAGCCTGGGTCTGCCATACATTTTGCTATTTTACGGTACATATAAAATGAAAGTTAAATACAGTTTTAAGTGTGTAGTCGAGGCAACCGGTATTTGGTAATTTATATACTGGTATGATCTAACCAGAGCTTGTAATTAGAATACAAAAAATGAAACCGAAACCAGAAGCTTAGAAGCTTCATATAGTAACAGAGACGGACATAGACATGATATACATACAAAAATGGACGTGATATACATTGTTTTATGGCATACATTACAATATTTCATTTTTACGATACTCGATTTTTCAATATGTGCTGCGTCAAAGCATAGTTAGAGATCAATTGTCATAGGAAATGTTTTAAAAACTGCACAGAACTGTTTATATTACAGGAACAAAATGGTAACGTTAACATTGACACTTTGCGTTTTACCATTACCTGTGTTTAATATTCATTAATAGGAACTTGTAATTTGGGCGAATGGACTAATCTCTGCAGCATATATGCCAAAATGATTAAGTCGACTGGCAGCTGAAACTGGAATTAAAAAAGCCATGACTAAATTCGCCATAGTAATGTCATACAAAAATTATTAGAAATCTATATAAGTTGTTCGTTTGCAATAAACGTTTTGCTGCAGTATGAAAAGTACAATCAGCATACACTCAATGGACAATATACGCTGAAGTTGTTTGTACCCGATCCCGTGAGATCGAATGTCACCATATACCTGATGGGACGGGACCGAATGAATTATGTTTTAGCGATATCGTAGCACCAAAAATTTACGATAGTCGCATTCCGAAAAAAGAAATGGTACGATTCCTTCTCATCGCTTTGCGCATATGTTGGTTATGCCACTGTTTGTTTTTCTTATTTAACGCGTGCAATTCCGACGGGAATCAGAGCGAAAGTATTGGCATGGATTTACCATAGGCCCTCACACCTGTCCAAACCAGGATCTGGACGAATAATTTTGGCAATGCAGCAACAATAACAATTTTGTGAATCGGGAGAATTCGATTGATCAGTCCGAAATGAATTAGCATACATGGGATTGGTTCATGTAGAGCTTGCCAAATAATTGTTAGCTTTATAAAATATATTTTATTCGTGACAAAATATGTTTAAGTTTGGAAGACCTCTAGTAATTTTATGGGAAGACATCTAATGACCCGATTATTTGTTAGATTTGTTAATGCAGATTGCCGAATTTACAGGTTTTGAAGCACCACGACTATAAAATCACAATGAATCTATGCACAAGGAATCGGTTTTTTTAATTTACTTTCGCAATATTTTTGAAATGTCAATTGATTTTTGCTTTAGAACTGAATTTGAAAATCTTGAAACTTCCTAGAAGAAGTCCATCGTATTGAAGTTTCTCTGGATGTTTAGTAAAATATGACGTAACCAATATCAAATCACTGCTAAAGCTCAAAAAATTTTATTTAACACGAAAGTATGGCATTGACACTAACAAAATGACATTGTAGCAATAGCGCGTTTTGTCGCTTATTATTGCGCAGAATGTTTTTGGACACAAAAAATTCGCTCATAGCAGCTGTCGTTTGTTTTTTTAAATACAAATGTTTTTTAAAACGCATTCGCATTTATTATTGAGAGCTACGAACCGGAGCTGCCTTTTTAATATTTTATCTTTTAAACTCTCAAAAATTAAAAGCCGTGCGCTGTTAAATTCATGCGTAGTTTGTATTTTGAATACCTGCGTAATCCCAGGCCGAAATCATATTGCCAGATCACTATGTATTAGGTATATTTATGTTCAGTACTAGCTAGAATATCTTATATACAAATCGCCAACGCTCAAACTAATACGAAAGAACAGTTGATTCGGAATCAGTGTATTATTATGTAAGGCTTGATATTGTAAAATAGAATATAGAAAAGTTTGCGCTTCAATCTCAGAAGTTTATGCGGGATTCACGTTACAGTGTCTTCACCCGTTGAAAGTTATGTCCTCTGTCAGTGTGCGACACACCCTACCGGACACTGTGTTACTCACCGTACATAACTAAATTAATTGAAAAAATTTGAGTAGGGTGCACACTTACTGTTTGAGCTGGAAAATGTCGGAGTGCCAGACGGTGCCCGATATTTTTAGGGTGTGGCTGACGTTGTCACTACATAACTTGATAAGGCTGTGGGAACGACCATATGGATATATATTGCCAAAAACAATTGAAAGCAAATAACTACTTCAGTTTTTACATATAAATTGTTTGCATCAGGGTTTTATTTAAGTGTCATATATACAATGTGTAATGCAGCTTGACGGTATCCATGATACCGTCGAACTAAGCTAGCTAAGGTAGCAAACACACCCTAACACCGAGTTAATTCAATATATTGGTATGGCGAGCACCCTTCTATAATATGATGTTGATCTGACTGACACCTTTGTACTGTATTGTATTAAAACAGTGGGTAAAGGCTCGGCACTTCGGGGACATTATAATGCGAATCCTATATTATTGTGACTCGTATTGAAAGTTTATGAGGTATCACGACATACAATTCATTGTTTTGATATTTGCATTTCATACTTTATGGTATTTCAAACATTTAAACTGGAGGCATTCATTAAACCGCGAAGTGAATGCGGATATTGTTACATTTGGTGTATAATCAGTGTTTAAAACCGGTACGGTATTTTCTCTGCAAGAACTGTTTAAGTTTCCATTGGATTAAGCCTATTTGTCGCAGACTTCTGGCTTTGAAATCGTTTATTATTTTGTCAGAGTACGCAGCATCAGCTTAAGCTGCGTCGTAATGCTCGCAATATGATAAGATTCTAGTACTCCTGCAAACCAGACGCTAAAATCTGCTTGTGTGCCATAGCTCTAGGCAAAGAAACGATTTATCGAACTACACTTAAGGCAAACCAAAAATCGATATTGTTACATACGAAATCACCAACCTGCATGTTTGCTCGATATCACCAACACTTGCGCTAAATTTCACACCGCTGAAGTGTTTTATTATAACTGTACAATTCATTAAAATAGCTGAATCGTTGATCGCTCCAGGATACTTGTTTAATGACGATCTGCGAAGACTCATGTACACCGATGTCTATATAACCTTTAGAGAGCAATCGCCGTGAAAATAACATTTTGTTAGCTGTTTCTTGCTCAGCTATTCTATAGTTTAACGTACTTTTCGTACTTCATTTAAAAATATGTGTTGAGCTGAATCTGAAGTGCTATGCTGCTGTATAGTTTCAGACAATGCAACATTTTTTAGTTCTGGTTTATCTGTACGCTAATATCCTTCCTAATGAATTCTCCAATGTATAAAATCTAATGAGGCAGTCAGGATGAATGGTGAGTAAAATAATAAAAAAATTTGAAACATTTTGTAAGTCATTTCATTACAGACTTAAAAAACCATTGTCTTATAGCCACCACTTGATCACTGCTTACTTTAATAATATTTCATAAATTTTTATCAGCTTGTAGTTTGTTTGCACAAATATGTCTTGATTTATTAATACAACGAATATGAGAACTCAAATAGTGCCATTATGACACAGCGCGCATAAGTTTTCTCTTAGAAGTACTATGAGTAAATAACCATTCCATTCGTTCTTAACTGAGATCTTATAGTTCCATTTGGCAGTCAGTCCGATAAGAGTTAAAAGCGGATCGTGTATGAGAACTCCAACACGAAATCAAGCATGATTGTAGTTTTAGTTATATTTGTGTTAACACTAAAATGTCTTTGTCTGCCGTTATTACTAATCTCAAAACATATTGGTATAATATTGCCGTTAAATGATTTCATGAATTTACATAACAAATTAATATCAGCATAATACATGCTGTTATGCGAAATTAGTTGTTATAGGATACACAATATACTAATGTGACCTGTGTCTCTGCCATTGCTGATGTTATGATCGAGTAATGACCATTTCTTACACTGGTCGCTTTGGCAAGCTACTGTTTAGGTGGAAAGCAAGTTTATGGAAGAACATTTGGCGCGAACTTTTAATTTACGTTGCTTTGCACTATTCCATTTCATTTATATACAGGTAAGGCATGTTTGCTTGCGATCAAATAAATCGATATTTAGTTTTGTAGTGGCAATAGTCAAGGATAATCGACTTTGCTTAGAGTATTGTGCTCGTCAGCTCTTCTCTGCTACCGTCCGCGGTACGTCGCTGTCGATTTTGGTCTTACCGTCACCAGGTTCTTGAATCACTAAATCATATCACCACCAGGTTCTCTAACCACTAATTCGTACCCCTACCAGGTTCCTGTTTGAGGTAGAACATTTACAATATTTTAAAAAAATTCAAAGCTATTCTACTCTCTCCAGGAACCTGGTGGGTTTAAGAATTAGTGAACCAATAAACTGATGGGGCTGTTTCAGTTGTGGTTCTAGAACATGGTGGAAGTAGAGATTTGGTAGTCCACGAATCTTTTGGGTACACGTCGGTCGTCCACTTGGTGGTATAAACGTAGTGGGGTAAGACCGAAAACGACCGCGACATACCACGGACAGTAACAAAGCAAAGCTGAAGAGTGCCACGATGTTCAGCGGAGTCGATCATCGTCGACTCCTGGTAGTGGTATATGCCATAAAAAGCAGTAGTTGTAAGATATTGCAACGTATACCATGCCACAATACACAATCTACAAGCACGTGTGTTTATTTTTTATGCCATTAGCAGTGTGTAAGACAGTTGTATTTATGCTTTGGGACACTGCTACGCAACGCAAGCATAGGTATCTTAACCGCCACAACTTTGTAACGCTATTTTTACTATTATCAAAATGTAGTATAAGTCGCATAGCATGAAAGCTGGTAACTGTAGTATTTTATATTTATTTTCATTGAATGCAGTTTTAATTTTGACTACGGCAACTGGTCACAACAGCCATCCTCTTATAAGCTTTGCTTCAATGCGAATTGATTAAAATGTGGAAACAGTATACTACTTCAATGCAAAAATTGGCTATACTAATGGAAGCATTGTTACTTTGAGACATTATAGTTTTAATGGCCGTTTTATTGCATATTTCCATATTATCAAATTGAACAACAGCTTTCTTCAGTGTTTTTACCACCACCCCACGGGATGTTGGTGCATAAGATATTTGAATTAATCATTGCTATTATTTCTGATGCACAATGCTGTGTTAAATTAGGCAAACTACATACATTGCACTGTATTACACCAGTTTATTTAAAGTACTTAGCTTTTAACGTGTTGGCTTTGTTTTCGGGTTTTGTTAGGCTATTCATCATCTTCTTATTCATATTGTGTGGCCTAATTTTGTATATGTAACACTAAAAATGCAACAGCTACAGTTCTCTTACCGTTTAAAAAATGCATTACAACCTTTTCGGCTTTATAACATTTATTTAAGCAAAATTTGATAATATTACAATAATTTAGCCGCTAATCATGATATCATCAAGAGATTTGTATTAAACATCACAAACCAGTGAAATACGTCTGCAGATATCGCAAATTCGCGTACCGTACGTTTGGAAACAGAAAACTAATGATGCCTCAAATTACACACTATAAGCAATGCCTGCGGTGACACCTGTTGTACATCCGTGTCAAGATACCGACATTAATAGTGGTATGCATGTTGCTAATTCTGGCCCAATAATTATTCTTGCTTTTGCATATTTCTTTATAAAGGTAAATGTGTTTACTTAAGCAAAATTCCATGAAGTTGTATTTTTGACAGGGCAAATATTCGAACAGTCGGCCAGCTATAACATAGTGTGCTTGGTGTTGACAGTTGATGCATAAAATCTCGCATTCTGTCCTGAGTTTTAAAGTAGATACTGTCCGCAACAGTTGGAATCATCTCAGTGCAGTAACGTGGAAAGGATGCATGAATCCTAATCCTGACAGTAAGTAATAGATGCTGACAAATTAATTAAAGTATATGTTATTTCCCCGGATAGACACGTAATAATTTTGTTGCATTTCGGAAGCTGTTATGCACGTATACGAACATATATCACAATTATTAAAATACACAGTTTCATGTTATATTGAGTGTGAAAATATGACTCATAAGACAGTAAAAATTGATTGGATTTTCGGTTTAAAAGCCGTTATCAGCCATTTTCTACATGGGATGCAGAGCTTAGATGGATTAATAAAATTTCACCAAATGACATACTACAGAAATTTGAACTATCATCAATTCTTCTTAGCCGTCCTGGTACGTCATTAATTTTAGCCCCAAATATAGACTATTATATTTTCGCTTGCTAGTGCCTGCTGCTATTTGTTAGTATATAATTTAGGCCGTCTGTATATTTATCCAAAATGACTATTTTAAGTGAGAAAAATATCTTTACGTGCTAGTGCGCTGGTGTTAATGTGCTGGTTGTGTCAGTGCACCTCATACATGCCGGCGGGGGGGGGTCGGGGGGTAACCCCCCCTGAGGTCCGGACCCCCCCCCTGAGGCCGAAAAGTCCAGGGGGCGTTACCCCCCCTGGGGGTGCGCAGCACCCCTCCCCCCCGGGTGTGCAGCACAAAACTTGCGCAAATTGTGCCTGCTTGTTGCTATTGGTGCATATGCAGCTGTAAATTTGTGGAAAGCTTTTTGTTGAAAGACGTCATTCCCTGAAATAAAAGTTAACCGAAATACTTATTTATATACTAACTAGATTTAGACATTGAATGTCTGGTATGGTCCACGGTGGATTAACCACGAACTCAGCACTAAAATAGCACTGGAACACTCCATCGCCGTAGGAGTCGCACCCGATAGCTCAGCAGACAAAAGCCGCGGGCGAGCTTTCTTATGCCACAGACCCATACCACATGAAATTGCTCAATTTTTACTTAGTTGTCATTTCATTTGTTTCCGAATTTCACTGAATGTTCACTGAATGCATATTTCACAAATAACTGTTCAAAAAGCTACCGCGCTGTTTTCATGTTATGAATATCTATTGCCAATTTTAAAAAACTACTTTGCTATCTTTTAATGAAGGTTATTCGGGCTGGAACATATTCTGAATTCTGTTGCTAATCTAGCATGATTTTTCAGCTCTGAAACAGGCATGTATACAGAAATAATAGTTTGAAATATACCGGGGAAAACAACTTTCAACCAAAAAATTTACTAACAGAGACAGCTAAATCAACAAGTGTCTTTGATTGTCCTAACGAGCGTTCTGGGACCGAATCGGCACCAGTTTAGGCAGAGATAGATTAAAATAACTGAAAGAATTACTGTAGATCAACAAATACGGTGAAAAAACGTGCGCAATGTGCACCTTCGCGTTTCTTGCGGTGCATGTAGACAAACTGAACACGTAGGTGAAAAATATACATCCGACGATCAAAAAAAAGCTCCTCACGAGAACGACCCCCTAGACAAATTTGACCGGCCAGGGGGGGTTACCCCCCCTGAGATGGCCGCGACCCACGTCTCCCCCCCGTGGGGCCTCTACCCCCCCCCCCGGCATGACCGACCATCGGCATATATGGTGCACCTATTGATATACTACATGTCACTGAAATTAGATCGTATTTGCACGAACCAAACTATTGTATATTTCGACATAAGAAAATCCGGAAGTTGAGATATTTGCGCACAAACGGGCTCAAGCTAAAAGAGTCGTACAGAAACGAAAAACAGAGCATATACTGCCGTGTTTATTTGGAAAACTCATGTATCTTTGTAAAGATTTTTTATAGTGCGACTTTGAAGCTAAGATAACAGTACCGTATATCAAACATAAAATATTTTCTCTTTGAAATATGACTGATATATCTATTAGCAATCAAACAACCATAATACAAAAAATTTGTTTTAGATGTTTCAACCCTAGATGTTGGCCATGATGTTTGACACTAAGATTTCGTTGTCAGACGCTACTGTGGATTCAGGATGAACATAATTTGCCGTAAAACTACTCTTTTCACACGAGAAAAGTAATGTTGGCATAATATAATTTAGGATCAACACCACACTTTACCCAAGTCAGAAGCTTGTTTCACTCTTTTATAAACTATAAAACATAACGGCAAATATTGCAAGTTCCACATCCGAGCAGTGGAATATGTAGTACTGGTATACATGGTCAAATGTGGGTCTTTTCAGCTATAAAACCCTGCCGAAATTGGGCAATTCTTAAGATAGTGCAATAAGTTTGGTACCAGTCGACTCAACTCGTCGAGCTATATTAAGAAATATCCATTTCGGCCAGTTTTAAGAGCAAAAATATTTTCGGTTTTTTCGGATTTACCGGTTAATGAAAGGAAATAAACTGAATTTATGATTAATTAAAAAAATTGGGAAGCTCCATCCATCTGGCGATAAGTTTATAATCTTCACATACGGACAAAAAGAAATTTTTTCGATTCTTCATGCTAGGCAAGCTATAGGAAAAGACTCCGCTCCCTTGGCTCGACCCGTTTTAATAACTGTTGAAATTCCGATCTTTATGATTAACTTTAGCGGTAATAGTAAAATTTTTATAAGGTTTTGATCAAAATATGATAAAATTTTTAACTAAAGTTTGAGCTCAAAATTTGAGCAAAAAGTTGGACGTGTTAAGACACCTTTATTTTCAAATAAATAGTCCAATGAACAAGGAAATAGAGTGTAAATGAGTGTTACATCTCGGTAGGGTCTTCATGATTTATGACTTTTGTTGCGATTCCTCAAAAGAAAGCTAGATCAAGTATGATTTGAGTACACGACATGAGCATTTGCTACAGTGTAACGAGATTTGGGGCAACATCGTCGGTGTGATATTTCCTTATGTATGCGTTGTGGCATCTTGTGTTGTGACTTTGAATAGTCGTCTTAAGACATTAGCTGCCTGATTATAACATCATATGGCTTGATACATGCTCAAGTTCTGAGGTCCTCGGGGGATATCGGGTCTTTGGGAGGGGAACGCCTACGGCCTTCAAATGGCTGAGGGTGTCAGCCGCTTCGTGGGTGGTGTTGGCCATTACCCCTCCTACGCCCCCTCCCTATGAGCATATATGTTTGGAGTTATCACTTTCGTAACTTCGGAATCATACAGTTGGCCACTAGCGAATTATTACTTGCTTCCATGTTGCCCTAGGTGCTTCCGATTAGATTCCCTTACTGGAGTAGGACAATCTTGAAGCTACGTAGATTAACGCATATTTCTGAGTAAATAACTTAGTCCGATATAGAAATATGTGGTTACATTAAAACGTAAACCCATCCTTTCGGGAAAGCCTAATAAAATGACGATTTTGTAGATACGCACTGAAGCCTGATCAGCAAAAAATGTTCGCTTTGGTGGCAATTAATCTAAACGAACGCACTGTTGCAGCTGTACCTATTGCCTTTCTGCTCGGGAACTACGTTGTTACTGTTGTAAAGCGCTGGTGGGAACAATTTGAAAATGTTGCGTGGCCGGATGAATTTTTATTCCTTGTCAGCGCTCACATTAGGTAAGGTGTTAACTAATTTAGTGACGGTCTATTATTCTATTTTGAATAATATTGTATCTATGTTCTAAGGCATACATGCCGGCGGACGATCATGCCAGGACGGGGGGGGTCGCGGCCATCCCAAGGGGGAAACCCCGCCTGGCCGGCCAAATTTTCTTCGGGGGAGGGTAGGTCGTAAGGCTTTTTAGGCCCCAAAACTAGGCGAGACGCAATAAAAATAATAAAGCAATAACAAGCAGGCGCATTTTGCGCAAGTTTTTGCACTAAGGAACTACTTCGAAACTCGTCCAGCCGTCAAGCCCCCTTCGGGGGGGGGGGCGGGGGTGCTGGGCACCCCAACCCCAGGAGGGATTACCCTGTGGCTTTTCGGTCTCGGAGGAGGGTCCGGACCTCAAGGGTGAGCCGCCCCCTGCCCGCATGTATGTTCTAAGGTCATTAATTATATCCCGGAAGTCAAAGGCCATAGACTTTTGCAATTTGAAATATTACGTTGTCGAAACGACACGAAACACCTGTTGATTTCTGGGTATACAGAATTGGAAGACGCTTAATACAACCTCAATAAAATGAAACCGTAAAAATAGACCGAAAATAGAACGCTGGTCCTCTTAAGTGGTAGCTCAGCGCACCTCAGGTAGACCACCAATTTTTCGCGATTTTCTGTTAAGCTGCGCTTTGAAATGATGTCGACATTTTAGTGCACCCATAAACGTATTAATATGTTAATAGCCTAACCACTGCTTATTACTTTCGTTCTATTGAAACCGTAACAATATGCTTCGATACGCACTATTTTAGCTCAAAACCATAGCTGGGAAATAAATATACCATTAATATTATTTCCTAGGGTAAGCTGGTCGGTCATTGCATTCCATTTATGTTCTTAACGCTGGTAACAAATTGCCAACCAAAAAGAAGTTAATAGCATTATTTGCCTAAAGAATGTTTCCAGATTTCTGCACGAAAACTGTTTAAAGTACAGCTGCTGCCAGCACACCAAATGTCAAGTTTGTCACCGTAGTAACTGTGATTAACAGCGGCCAGGCACATAGCTTGTGGTTAGCTATACTTGAGTATGCTGTTATACAAATTGTCATACCACATAATACCCGGCTAATTAATAAATTCCAATGCTATTTAAACATACCTGAGGTTAATCATTGCGTATCTTCAAGTCATCTCTCATTTAGGGAATATAAGTGACAGCAGTGGTATCATCATCTATGTAAAAGCGGAATCAATCGTTGTGTATGTATTTGGTGTATTAATTTAGCTGCACGTTAAATAAAGGATTAACTTTTCAAAAGTAAGTAAACAGTTCAATAGCCTAGCTTGCATTAATGGATTAATACAGAGCCATATATGCTTAACTGATGTGAAATTTTCAGTAGCTAAGTTGTTCAATAGTTAATGTTTCAGTCGAGTTTCGTTACAGATGTAATTATAATTTCTAGTTCGGCTGTTACTAAAGTGCAGCTATAGTTTAAGGGTTTAATTTGTCACACCATTTCCAATTATTACATTAATTGGGTATTAGCCATATTTATTGAACTTAATGCTACACGTTAAGCCCACTTTTAGCTAAACAGATTTTTATAAAATTCTGTGCGGCAGGCAAATCTAAGAGGCCAACACCATGCTTCACAAGTTTGCATGCTTAAATTGTTGGCTAATTATTATTACACCGACATGTGAACACAATGTTCCGTAAGGCCGCGGATTGCAGCGTTATCTGTGCCGCAGTCAGAGAAAGCCGTATTCATTTGACGCAGCCGTCATTGCATTGGAAGCAAGCTTGTCTCCTAACTAAATGACCTTCGTAGTACTGGCATTGAAAAACTGCGAGCCATAGTTAACATGTAAACATTCTCATTGGAATTGAGACACACAAACTTTCACCTCATATAGGGCGTACCATGATCCGAAGTGACGTTGACTTCTTTTTTGTTCCTGTTCGTATTCTGAACTACTTATATTATTAAGATCACATGATTAAATGTTGTTAAAACTAAATTGAATTAAATTTGCAGTTTTTCAATTTGAATTCAAATTAAATTAAATAGATTGCTGTCCGGTCAAAACATGGTAAATTTTCTTGAGATCTCTAAATTTGTGTTAAGCACTGGTTGGCCGATTCTAACTATACTTAAGAAACGTTGCTAACATAACTTTCTGGTTTTCGTTTAGCACATCCTTACGGTTTCAAACAAAGCTAGTAAAAATGAAATGCTATTTCATCTAGGACAGTTATTTTGTCGTTTACCCTAGGTATCGGTAGTATTGAATACTGGTTAGTAGTATATACGTATCATTTGCAAAGGCTATGGAAACAGACCTCACTGATTACGGTCTAAATGTGATAATATGGTATACTCACCTTAAAATGTAATCCAAAATATAATTCTAAAGGTAAAAATCTGTACAATGGTAATCTCGTCAATGCTAACCCCACAGCCGGACTAAACTAAGATGTTTTTAATACTCAGAGAAAAGTTTTTTTATATCATGTTTTATTGCAGTCGCAGTATTAGTGATTGTAATTTTTCCCACCGCTGTTCGTTTAACATGCCGAACGTGTTGCGTCACTTTAAAGGAATGTTTCCGATTTAAGAAAAATTTGGTTAGGTGATTTGAATTAAAAACGTAAATATTTTGCCTGAACTAGCAGAAATTATGCGACTAATATTTTTATGTAATGCACATAAATTTTGCACTAAAATATCCTACTTGCCCCCCCAAGAATTCTGACAGCAAATTTTGGTTG
>JASANE010016785.1:0-78252 GCA_030248225.1 Trileptium ribeirensis | reverse complement strand
CGTTCTACATCACTCATTTGGGGAGCTATGGTGTACTTAAAAGCTACGGATTGTACTGCTTTAGCTTCCGGACGACGTCGATTATCTCCAGTTAATTGTTTTTCCACATTTACAGATCGTTGACGACAATGCCGCGCAAAGTGCCTGGTTTGCCACATACGAAACACTTCCACAGTTCTTTAGGCGTTGTGGATTCCGCATTATTTGACAAGCGCTGCACGGGCGATGATCGAGAAGTAACTTCTCTCACTACACCGCGTTCTTGTTGACGAAGGCGTGCATCACGGTATGGGAATCGTGCGCGTACATGCCCTGTGGCACTACAATCATAACACACAATCGAGGACGCAGAAGTTCCCTCGATAGCTCGGGTATTTCTTACATCGTTGCACCGATTTCCGTCCATCGTACGCGCAAGTGTCTGTCGACCATCGTTCCTTCTGGGAACAGCACCACTATTAGTGTTAACATTTGCACTTGGTCTCCACGATCGTTGGAACCTACTAGTCGATCGCGATGACACTCCATCATCGTCAGGTCCCGACAATAATTTTTACGTACGCTCAATGTGTACAGCTCGACGTTTCAATTCGTCAAAATACCATTGGTCACCATGAATCAGGCGCGAACGTAATCCACGTCGCATTCCTCGCAAAAACGTATTACGCCATAAGTTCGCAGCATATTGATCACCTAATTTCAACGGGACTATCCGCTTATACCACTGCAAAGCCAGTTCATCAGCGAAATCTGCTACCGAACTTTTCTGGCTCATTTGTTGGAACCGCTGAATTTCGTCCACAAATTCTCGACTTTCTGCAAAGCGTTCATGCAACTGGAAAACTAAGTCTTCATACGTGGATGGTGCTTCCGAACTGGCCATCAATAATTCAACAAAACTGCGAGCGGCCTCGTTCAATTTCTTACGCAGTGTACGAAATTTTTCATCTGGACTGTCTGCCCCTGCTAACTCGAACTCAGTTTCCAACCTTCGAAAATACGTGGGAAAATCCGAATTACCATCGAATCTCTCGATGTTAATAGACTCTTTCGGGAGTGGCACGTTAACCACAATAGGCGGCATTACAGGAGCAGCCGCCGCTACAGGCGCAGAACGAGCAGCATTGACCGCTGTTTGGGTACCCGCTAACGTAGCCATGGTTACACAAGTATCTATACTAGGTGATACTACAGTCGCTGCTACTGAAACTGACGCAACCGGAGCAGACACCGGGGCGCATACATAACCGACAACCGGTCCTAACGAAATCCTAGTAGGGGCGAATGTAGCGTCATAAGAACTTGATATTCCCGATAATGGCACCGACACTTGTGGTAGCGCAGCCCTAATTGTATCTAATGACGGTTCACACGAACCTTGCTTTTGGTCTAGTGTCTGCTTCTACCATAGTAGCATCCATATAAACTGACTCTTTTTCTGGGTTGTGCTATCGCAATATGAGGCGTCGGCAATGATAACATTACCTTTCGCCGATCTATTATGCACCTGTATATCATTTCTGCGTCACATCTGCTCATTAACGTTTACCTCGTTTTTCGTCCATCTGGTCATGTAGATCATTATTTTGTCGTACCACGAAACTTTGAAATTTGCGTTCTCGCTCCATGGTATCTACCATCATTTTATCGTACTGACGATTAGAATCGCGTACACTATCACGTACCAAGTCAGTTATTTTCTCATATTTACGATTTGAATCAAATAAGCGTACTTGCACCTGCCGCAACATCGCTTCCAACGTGGCTAACGTAGTGTTACGCAATGAGGTAGTACCACTATCAGTAGCAGTCGGTAACGGCGTACTCGTAGTGTCTATTCCCATAGACCACTGGGTCGTATCGTCGTGCGGCGGATACGCAACGGCGTTATCCATATCGTAAAATTAACAAAACACCGTTTACAGCTACGACACTCACCAATTCGTGCTGTAACGCGCGAAAATTAACGCTAAAAAAATGTCACGAAATATCACCACTAACCATGGACCCATCCAATCCGGCGAACGTACCAACTGGATCTTCACAGGATCAGCATTGGCATTGGCCTCGTCATGGCCACCATGTCAGAGCTTAATCTTTTTCGATGGCGTGTAGAATCGTGCTTACGCGGCGCTCCGACCCCCAAGCGCTACTATAACACACAAGGAATACAGTTTAGGCCGCCAATCAATATACTAGTAGCCGGGGTGCACGAGTTCGTGGTCTGGCGTACCAGGGAAGTGGTGAATGACAAACAAACCCTAACGTCTTTTGTTTTGGTGAACGAAAATAATAGCTCAATGAGTTAACAATTAAGTTGTATCACGCTCTGCTTTATCGAATCCAACAACAGCCAGCGAGTAATAATAGTTTATTTACCATATGACGCAGTGCCGATCGTATACCTGCACCTAGCACGGGGTACTTGCGCACAGAAACACAGTATACTAAGTCTGAATATACCGATTCTGTACTGTTTTAAACCACATATAACCATAGACTATTCAGCTACGCTGGAAGAATCTCGAATTGCGGTAATACTTTCGTACATTCTATGATATTAATACTCGTAATACGTCATTTATAGTCCTTCGATAATATACGTCAGTACCACACCAAACGAATAATAAAATACGGCAGGCTCAAATTATGTAACATTAGCACACTCTTACTCCAGTTGCAAATTCGTTGCCTTTTGACACAGTGGTTCAAATAGCCGTTATAAACCATTGCAGCAATATTTCGAAAACCGGTATTTAGTATCCACGATCTACTAGATGTTCTTTAAAGAAAATGTCCATAAACTTGACCTAACTCGCGATAAAAACTACGGGCGGCATGTAACAATTGTCCATAAGCTGGTATGAACGCGGTTGAGCATATATTGTGATATATAAATAGTCAGACCCGATTCGAGAAAACTCGCTTAACTCTAGCCAAAGAACAGCTCTGGGTTAGACAGTAAACACTGCACGGTCGAAGTTCAAAAAAAGTTAACTCTGAATATAGGCCTATATCGATAACGTCGCCAACCGGCGCTATAGTTCTTTTAAGTAGCGATAATAATAAACACGAAAATAGGCAAAAGTAACTGGAAACAAAACAACATTAAATCCATTGAGTCGATCCACCAAACTTTTAATTATGCGACCACGTTGAACAAACGCATTGAAAGCGGTAAAACGTGAAGAAATTACCGTCTGCGAAACTCACGTCGACATATTCGTATATCGTCCCTACCCCTAGCTAGGTCACCAAACTCTAATTCATCCCTTAAATTGTACTGAGAGCGAAGAAAACGAAAAAAGATAAAACCAAAGCTACCGAACGGAGACATCGAACTCACAACAACACGTAAACCACTACAAAACCGTTATAATACGTTGACAAAACTAGCTAAGTCACGCATTTCGAATTAAATTATATACATAACTGATCGCCAACTACATAATAATTCAAACTCAATACCAAAAACAAGTAAAAATAATTAGTAATAATCACCTCGCCACGTAGGCGCCAGCAAACAGTACCCTGCCCTGTATTAAAAAAATACGCGATGGCTGCGACAATTACAACCTATATATTATATATTTATTATAATTTAGAAGAATTTTAAATGAAAAATTTAGAATGAGAAAAGGGGTAGAAAGGTGGGGTGTGGTTTGAGAAAAGTAGAGAGAGGGGAAATGTGAAATTTTAATATGTTGAAGGGGTAGGTAGGGAAGTTTGTATTATAATTTTGAGAAGTGGGTGTTAAGTATTTAGAAAGTGGGATATGTTAGAAAAATGTAAAAAGTTGGAGAAAAATTGGAATTTTGGATAATTGAAATTTATGAAAAATAGAGAGATGGGAAAGGAGTGGAGTATATATTTGCATGGGGGTGGGAGGGGAAAAAGAATATTAAAATTTGAGGGATAGGGGTTGAACTTTGAGGGAATAGGGGATGTTTCAACATGGAAAAAATGAGGAAAAAGGACAAAAATGGCTTTTTGGATAGAATTTTGGGTGTGTATAAAACAAAAGGGTGGGTGAAGTATATATTATAGGAAAAAGGGTAGGAAAAAAGAAAAAGTGTATTTTATGTAATTTTGTTTAAGGAATTTAGGTTTTGGGAAATTTATGGGTATGGGTGAATTTTGATAATTATATAAGTTTTATTATATTTTATATATTTATAGATAAATACATAGCTACTGTATAGTATATATAGCAAGTTATATATATATATATATATAGTTTTACGCAATTATTACGCTCATATACCACGCCGAGGACGACAGGGAATACTAGGGCGGCGTGGGGGCGGCGTTTATGCAAAAGAAAAAGAAAAATTTTGTGGTGAAAAAGGCACCAGCCCCAACACTGGTATTACGCAAATAGGTTACTTAAAATCTATTAAAAATAAACCTAGTAATATTTTCCTGAATTAAATTTATGGCTCGTTTACGTTAATTTGCGTGCATCGAGACCTAGCTATGTCTCAGCAGTCTAACTTTACTACTTGGGACAACCAATAGTCATGGCTGACTATTTGTTTTGTCCGCATTTACCTAGTTAGCTACGTTGGACAAGTTGGGCGTCATGGAGGACTAGACTAGACAAATAGACGAGTCTCGGCGTACTGTTCCCGCGCTATGCAGCTGCCAAAATTTAAATTTACAGCGCAGGACAGCTGCCAAAATTTAAATTTTCAGCATTGGATAGCTGCCAAAATTTGAATTTCCCGCGCTGGACAAGTACCAAAATTTGAATATCCCGCGCTGGACAACTGCCAAAATCTAAATTTACCGCGCTGGATAACTGCCAAAATTTAAATTTAGAGCGCTGACGAGCTTCCAAAATTTGAATTTCCCGCGCTGGACAACTGCCAAAATTTAAATTTACAGCATTGGACAGCTGCCAAAATTTGAATTTCCCGCGCTGGACAGCTGCCAAAATTTTAATTTCCCGCGCTGGAGAAATGCCAAAATTTAAATTTCCCGCGCTGGACAACTGCCAAAATTTAAATTTACAGCATTGGACAGCTGCCAAAATTTGAATATCCCGCGCTGGACAGCTGCCAAAATCTAAATTTCCCGCGCTGGATAACTGCCAAAATTTAAATTTAGAGCGCTGACGAGCTTCCAAAATTTGAATTTCCCGCGCTGGACAACTGCCAAAATTTAAATTTACAGCATTGGACGGCTGCCAAAATTTGAATTTCCCGCGCTGACGAGCTTCCAAAATTTGAATTTCCCGCGCTGGACAACTGCCAAAGTTTGAATTTTCCACGCTGGACAGCAGCGAAAATTTAAATTCACAGCGATGGAAAGCTGCCAAAACTTGCCCCATAACGTCGTTTATACATTGAGATATATACGACTGATATGCTATACTGTCTTTTTGGGCTATTAAGGACATAATACATAGTCAGCGCTGACTGATAATAAAATCCATATAGTCACGGCAGACTGTCGCATATGTCCGTTGTAGTAGCTACGTTGTTACGCGGACATGTTCACAGTCACCGCCCACTACTAGGACATAGCTAGGCCACGGCGCACACAAATTAACGTAAATGAACCATTAGGCGAATGATAATGTCCATTATACTAGGAGCTATCGAGAATTAACTGTATTAGTTAATAATATCTTACAGATTTGGCCCTACGTGTTGAGTGAGTACTACCCGAGCGAGAGTACAAGTGGGCTTGTGGTTAGTAGCGCGTCTTGTTGGTTGCGGCAGCCAGTCGGGGCGGCTCAGCAAGAAGTGCTAGTCTTGAGAAGACCGGGCGAGTAAGGGGAGTTGAATCGCATCAACCTCTTGACCATCACTATCCCAAAGTGTCCGATAAGTCAGCCAGTCGGGGACTTGTTTTTGAGCAAAGTTCAAAGGAATAGTAGTCGACCGCTACTACGCAGTTGTATTTAACAGTGTTCGTCAGCCAGTCGGGGGCGACTTGTTTAATATAATCGACAAGTATTAGCGTAAATCTAAGGTCTAGGTTGGGGTAATCAATTAACCCTGCAGTTGGGCTAGCTAGTCCGTTCTATCAACTCACAAAAGCAGTATTAGATTACCAGCTAACCTAAATCTAAACATCGAAAGCTCAAAGCATAACCCGCTAAATAAGGAACGTATTAGTCTAAATCTAAAAATCAGGTTAAGATGCTCATATACTCGTACGATTAGCAGTCAGTCCGGGGTAGTCGAGCCTACCTCAAAAGAGGAGTAATAAAACAGTACGTAACCTAAACGTAAAAGTATCAGAAATAGGGATTATCGAGCAACGAGTGATCAAGTGGCTGAGTAATAGTAAAAGCTAACATGGAAGCGGAGCAAAAGTTAAAGGTGGACTTTTATGCAAAATAGCTTATACGGAAGCAAAAGTACTGTGTCGCAAATCTGTCTTTTTAGTTACATCATTCAACGTGCGATAATCGACGCAGAATCTCATGTGCCCGGTCTTTTCCTGACTAGGACAACAGGAGATGCCCACGGGCTCATCTAAAGCTAAATCGCATCGTCGTCCGGCATAGCCTGGACCAGTCGAGAAATTTACTCACGATGCACGTAAGCTGCACGTCGCATTCGTTGTTGAATGGGGTTGGTATCCCCAGTATCTATGGGATGTCGCAAAACATACGTTCGACTTAATGGTTTCGTAGAGCTTCCAAAAATGTCGCTATTACGTTCTAATAACCGTGCCAACAGGCGAATTTCGGTCTTAGTAGCAACAGCTTCTTTTAAAGAAACCCCTTCTGGTAATTCAGATTCCTTGTCGTTAACTATTTCATGCTTCCAACTCTATATACAATCATTTTGCTTCTTTCTCTCGAATTTGTCTTATTAGTACCTATCTTGGAGTAGCGACATCGGCCGTCACTGGTTTTTCTGTTGATGTGGCAGCAATGGTATCTACACTATATTCAACTTATAGGCTTTTTGTTCCAAATTCGTGACGGGAAACCAAACCATTCTTTCCTGTACTTCGACCACAGCATTCGGACAAATTATCGGTCATTCAAACCGAATTTTCACGTCGGTTTCTACCATGACACTTTGTCCATTAAAATTAATTATGTTAATGCTACATGTTACCTGCTTCGTGCTTTCTGGCGGAATTTCGATATCAACGGATACCCTCCATATATGAAAAGCACCCACAGGAACTTCTGTCGGTTTTTCAGACACTAGCATTTTCTCCGTACCAGTGTCTTCAGCCGTTGTCGTTTTACGTTGGGCTAAAGATCATGCTCGTACAGGTTTACGGCCAACCATGATTCTCATTTTCTGGTAATCGGTCGTGGATTGGAATTTTCGTAACATGTCATCACCTATGACAATAGCGACCGTTATGTCAGGTACAACGTGAATTTGCACGTACTGGGACCGATCCCCAAAATATACGAGTGCTCCTAACCGTCCCAGCGTGTTACTGGCTAGGCATCTATCGAAAGCAGATACTTGCAGTGTTTCGGAATTCTGAAACCTTTCTAATATTCCTTCTGAAGCATGATTGTCGTTTAAGCTCAGGTATACACTAACCCACGTAATTTATAAGAATCAATTCGTATGTCAACATAAATGCACGATTTAGAGGGGCGTGCCAACATCTATATTTGAGCCGACGAAACCTGCATGTCGTTCTGGAGTTCCGAATTTTTTTCGAAAGCTATCTCGGAAAATTTGTCCATCATTACTTGACCACGTTGACTTTTGAACGACACAATTAGTAGACGCAAATTCAATAATTCGTAACCATACACATTTCTATCTCCGTTCCTCAGGTAATCCGAATTCAAATGCGACAAAATATTATACATTCGCTCATCCATGCGACGTTCCAGATCATTCATTCGGCGAGCCAACGCCTCTAAAGTCGCTCACTGTACTGCTTTTGATTCAGTACGACGTCGGCTGTCACAAGTTAACTATCTCTCCACGTTCATAGATCTCTGACGAAAATCGCTGCCAAAATGACCCGGTTTGCCACACAAAAAGCATTTCCACAATTCTTTAGGCGCTGTAGATTCGGCACCATTCGTTGAACTTTGAACCGGATGCCATCGAGCAATAGCTTGCCTCACTATAACACGTTCCTGTTGGCGAAGGTATGGACATCGTGACCGAACATGCCCGGTGGCACCACATTCATAGCACACAATTGCGAACGCAGAAGCTCTTTGAGAAAATCGAGTATTTCTCACGTCGTTGCTCCGGTTCCCGTCAGTTATGGGGCGCTCAAGTTAAGTTATGTGCAAAATGACTAAGTTGTCCAACAATATCATACGGCAAACACCGTTTCCGCATGTAACTTTTCTAGACACCACAGACAACGGGAGGAGTCTTACGTGAATGCGACGTTTTGCATGAACAGTCTGCGCTGACCGTAAATTTTGTCTGATAGAGTCTCCCTGACTATAATTAAAACACGCGCCAAAATTTGAATTTTTTACCTTGACGTCTGTCAAGAGTTGTACTTGTACAAAATTTGAGTCTTTCCACTATGTAGCGCTTCGAAAATGTGAATTTCAAGCCTTTTGCAAATGTTAAAATTTAAATTTCTACCGTTATAGTATAAATTAAAACATTAACGGTATAAATCAGTCCGCCAGGACACTATAATCTGTAATATATGGTCAGCCTAGACTAGACAGATTATCCAGAAAGCTGCATACGGCTGCAAGGAAAAAACGTATAGCTAGCTCGTGCCATACAAATGTCCAGTGAGTCTACTTTAATAGCCACCACCAGGACAAGACTAAATCAGGCTGCACCCAACTTATCCTGAACGAGTAACTAGACGCGTTGGAACCTGTAGACTCTCGTTCTTTTATGGTATCGCACTATTATTACCATTAGAGTTTTGACTCTGTCTCCAAAAGCGTTGATACACTGACCTATTTGTCGATCGTGGTGAATTTCCATCATAACTGCTTCCGGACAACAAGTTTTCGGTACACTCAACGTTTACAGCTCGACGTTTTAACTCGTCAAATGACCACTGGTCGTCATGGATCAAGCGTGAATGTAACCCGCGTGGCATACCTCGCAGAAAAGTATTACACAATAAATTGGTGGTGCCCTGATCACCAAGGTTCAACGGAACAATCCGTTTGTGCTACTGCAACGCTAATTCATCAGCGAAATCTGTTACGGAACTTTCTGGCTCATATGCTGGAACCGTTAAACTTCTTCAACGAATTCTCGACTAGTCTAAAATCGTCCGTGCAATTGGCGAACTAAATCGTCATATGTCGCCGGTGCTTCTGGACCTGTCATCAACAATTCAATAAAACCTTGAGCGGCATCCGTCAATTTCTTTCGTAGGATAAGAAATTTTCGTACTGTCTACACCTGCCAACTCAAACTCAGTTTGTAACCGACGAAAATGTGGTGAAATAGGAAGTACCACCGAATGTTTCAATATTGGCGGTGGTACATTAACCGCAGTAGGCGGCATGGCAGAGGTAGCCGCAACAGCGAACATGGGGACAGCCACGTCATCAGCTGTTTGTGCAGACGCTATCGAAGTGAAGTAGCTGTAGCTGCTGAAGTATAGTGCCGGCCGAAACAACAGTTACTGAAGCTGGAACAGAGACAACCGGAGTAGACATTGACACGCATGAGGAAACTACAACTGGAGCTTACAAAATTCTAGCAGGTATTGACGTAGCAACAAATAACAAAACCGGTACAGTAGGCACTCGTACCGACAACTGAGGTGACGTAGCCCAAACTGGGTCTACTACCGGAAAGGTAGGCGTGAAAGCTAAACGTACTTTTGGCCAAGCATCTGCTTCCACAACAGTAGAGTCCATGTAAACTGAGTCTTCTATTCCGGTATCGGACGGTGGGGTCAACATAAGAGCCATACCTATAAAATCTCGCCATTGATTAAGATTACCCCGTATTTCACTCATTTGTTGATCCAAATCGTTGGTCTGATGTGTTAAACCTTGGAGTTTGCGCTCGTGCTCGACTGTACCACATACCAAGTCGGTTATATTGTATTAATGATTAGAGTAAACCAGGCTTACTTCTAGCCGACGCAAAGTCACTTCGATCGGGTTGAAATTCGTGCATGCACAGGGGTTGTCGCGTTCTCTGTAACAGTCGGTAACAGAGTATTGCAAGGTCTATTCCTATAGACCACTGGGTCGTACCAACAGCAAACAATAATGCGGCTGTATCGTCCATGACGTAAAACATAAAATTTATTACCACAGCTAGGACAATCACGAATTCGCTCTATAACGTACAGAAAATAACATTAAGAAAATGTAGCCGAATATCACCGCTATTAACCATAAACCAATTTCGGAAACATAACCGACATGATCTTCACAGTATAGGCGTCGACCTCGTCATGGCCTTCATGTCGGAGCTGAATTTCTTTCTGTGGCGGTGTAGTATCGTGCTCACGCGGCGCTCCAACCCCCAGCGACTACTATAACACAAAAAGGGTACAGTCGATTACAATGTAATACCTGACCATCGACCACATGATTGAACGTACAATACATTGGTGGTAATTTAGAATACTGAAACTATTTGGTGTTAGGCCAATTCGAGAAAAACTCGCGAAACCTTCCTACCACACTTACCCCTTTTAGTTAGTAAGCCGGGAAGTCACAAAAACTCGATGAAAATACTTCTGAGCAGATGTCTGTACCAACAGTTTCGCTCAACGGCGTAACAGAGCCCTACGGCTCAACTTAACGAAAATATAAACTCTATACATGTTAATACCACATGGAAAACACCGAAGAGCCTAGCTATCTCATGTTTTAATAAATTTACATACCTTCTAATTTATATACCTTCTAATTAATAATTATACTCACAAGCCGAACACAAAACGGTATGCATTATAAACACCAGAAATAAAAATTATACGCCATATGGCGAATGTACTCGTTGAAAAACAATACCTAGGTCACCACCTTTATCATCATTTCTAAAAACATCATTCATCCTAATCCTATTCAAATTTAGAACAAAAACAAAATGTTAAGCATATAATGAAACACAGCACATAATTGGGCGTTACTTTTCAAGTGAATTCATACCGACACGTCGAATCTATTAGCTATGTCCTCTTTCGTAATACAAACATAATTATTAGAATCCACATAAAAACTAATATATAATAAAATAAAACAAGTCTTTAATTTAGTATTGACCAACAATGCGCAACGCCAATCGGCGAATACGGTACCCCGTACCGCGTAAATATTATACACACTATATAAAATATATTTGATATAAAATTATTGTTTTTAGGAATATTTAAGTTAAATTTGAAAATGAGTATATTTGGAAGAAATTAAGCTGGGTTTGTGGGTTATTTTAAGAAAACTAGAAAGGGATTATTAATGAAATTTAAATATCATAAAGGGGGAGGGTAAGGGAGTTTAAATTAGAAATTTGATAGATGAGTATTTAGTTTTTGAAAACATGAGGGTTGTTTGAAAAATGTGAAAAAATGGAGAAAATTGGAATTTTAACAAAATGTAAAATGTATAAACAGTAGAAGAAGGTGTAGGGAAGGGTTATTTATGATAAGACATAGGGTTATGTTAAAAAGATATTAAAACTTTAGGTATATTGATAGGTTTTGGGGAGAGGGGATAGTTTGAATTTTGGTTGAAAAACAGTTAGACGAAGGTGTATATGGGTTATATATGATAAGACATAGGGTTATGTTAAAAAGATATTAAAACTTTAGATGTATTGGTTGGTTTTGGGGGAAAGGGGATAGTTTGAATTGTGATTGAAAATATAGAAAATTGAGGAAAAATTGAATTTGGTTTAATTTTAGTTTTAGTGAAAGAGTGCAAGTGAATAAAAATATGTGTTACGAAAAATGATATTAGAAAAGAAAAAGTGTGTTTTGAATAGTTTCTCAGGATAAAAATGAAGGTTTGAAATATAGAAATAAATAAGGAAACTTTAAGAAATAATATGGATTGCAATATATTTTTTATTTTATATTTTATAATAAATACGTAGCTAGCCATAAGCTTATAACACGCTATATAGATGATTTTACCCGGAAATTAGGTAGGCTACTGTCGGGGGTCTAGCAGGCTACCGGGAGTCCCAGGGCCATAAATTACACAAATGTCGGGTTTTAAAATTTTCTTTCACTAAATTAATTATTATATGGGTCCCTAGTATTAGTTTTCTTTTATAAATTTTAGTTGATTTAATTTAATTGAATAAAAAGCTCTCGTTTCATTCACTAGCTATGTACACTTAAGTTCAATTTTATTTTAGCTCTTCAGTCTTGCGTGTGATCTCATAGCGTTAGCGGAAGTGAACATCAGCAATTATTTACATGTTATTTTATTGAATTTGTTGTTTTAGTTCGAAAGACTACTTAGCTACTCCTTCTTTGCTTATTGTTCTTTATATGGCGGCTGTGTTAGTTGTTAATTAGAGGTCTGACTGAATTGAGGAAGCCTGCTTAAAGTGACTCGGCGGAAATTATTGCTTTTAAAACAGCTTGGAGTTCTGGAGGAGTTCCCACACGCAAAGAATTGCGTGTTAGACTGGAGTTAAAACTTTTGGTTTCGAAGTTGACTCATATCAGTGGTGTAAAGAACGAGCGTTTAATTAGGAATGCTGCACATATAACTATCATAAAACCGGCTAAATTAATGTAGTAATATTATTTTCGCAAGAAAAGAAGTGGCAATAATTCTAATAGAAGCGATATAGTAACTTAATTTAGATTAGTAATACGTTAAAAATATTGGCCCCCGAGTCGAGGAAGCAAGTGTAGGGCGAGAGAGTAGGTGAATATCGATAAATTAATAGTACTGCTCGTAAAGTCTCACAGCCAGCCGCAGTTGGCGGAGGAAGTAGCTACTAGTCTTGAGAAGACCGGGAGAGTAAGGGGCGAGGAATCGATTACCCCCTTAAGTCGCCATTAGATCCCACTTATTATTTTTGTCCGCCAGCCGGGTGCCACGGATCTCCCCATACGAGCAGCCAGCCGGGGTTCGTGTGGAGCACGAAACACCAACTTCACAGTAAACCGCTACCGTACAGTTTTAGTAGCGTAGTTCCGCAGCCAGCCGGGGTCGGTTTATTTAACATAACGGGCACTATTAGCGTAAACCTAAGGCTTAGGCTAAGGTAATCAAATACTCGCACGGTACGTCAGCAAGCGTGTGGTGTCAACCCAAAAGGGCTGTAATAGAGTAATAGATAATCTAACCTAAAATCACTATCGCTCAATCATGCTTCCTAAACACCAACTGTTATAACATAAGGTTAAGAACTTAGCCCAAAGTACTAGGAAGTCGTAACATAAGATAAATCAAAAAGTAATAGAAACCGGGATAAGTTTAGATAAGATAAGATAACCAATCGCAATCAATCATAACCAAACCAATCACAACTACTAGCAATTTATCGACGATACTATACGAGACGATACAATACTACGATACGAAATCGACTCGACACAGCGACTTCTAAGAGCATAATTTGAGAATTCATTATGTCAAGATCGATTATTGTAACGCGCTGCTCAACAGCGTGCCTGCTACACGTCTACAGCCTCTTCGCTGCATCATGCACGGCGCTGCCAGAATTGTAACAGGCACACGTCGACGCGATCATATCTCACCCGTCCTGCGCCAACTGCATTGGCTGCCCCTGTACCAACGAATCAAATACAAGACTCTTCTGATCGTCCGCAACGCAATAGAGACAACGCTCGCACATATCTGACCGCGATTCTCTGATTTTCAATATCAAGTTTGGCTGATGAAGGAATATTGCGAATTGATAGGTATTCCTCGAAACCAAACATTTGCGTTTGTGAGACCATCCGCATGGAACAATTTGCCATCTGAACTTCGAAGCCGCTCCATGAGCGCTGCCGAATATAAATCTAAGTTAAAAACGTTCTTAATTCTTAGAAGCTGACTATTATACTCGTTATTATTTTTATGGTTTCTTTGGCGCTTTTGCAACGCCTTGTGCGAAAAGAGCGCGGTATAAATATTATTATTATTATAAATTACGACCAATTAGGTGCACCAACGGGACAATCTGTCGCAAAACCAATGCTAAATAACGAAAACCGACACCAAATCGATGCAAACAGAGACGAATTCGGTGCCAAGAAAAGTCCAACTCTCTGTAACTCGAACACGATTCAATGTAAACCGAGATCAAGCCGATGCAAACTGTGACAAAACTGGTGCAAGTAAAGAATCAATCGATGCAAACCAAAGGCTACTCAATGCAAACGATGATCAACCTGATGCAAACTACGATCAATTTAGTACTAGCCGAATTCGATTCAATACAAATCAAGACCAAATCGAGACAAATCATTAACGAATGGGCACAAATTAAAACGAATTTGGTGCAAGTCAAATTCGATGCAATACAAGCTAGACCAACGCAGCGCAAGTCAAATGCAAGTCGGTGCTAATCAAGACCACCCGGCGCAAACGAAATCCAATTTGACACAATCCAAAATCGATTCGGTGCCAGTAAAGAACAAACCGGTGCAAACCAAATGGTGAACGCATGGAACCAAGTACAAATTCCGAGCATGACAACGAATTTTGGTGCAACACAAAGCGAGAATGGATACAATCGGATGCAAACCCTGTACGTAACAACAAATTGCGGCGCGTTGCAAACGATGAATACATGGAATCAAGCCCAAACTATGGCGACCGGCACAATACGAAACGGCGCGTAAGTGTACTACGGTGCAACACCGTCGGTCCCGCAATACAATCAAATGCCACTCGCATGGAGCAGTTAAATGATTAATCCCGGAGTACCATTAGCAACGGCAACACCATACGTATATCAATATTATCAACCCCAACAAACAGCGACGACAACGAGTCAAATCAATGATCTGATGACAATGAACCAACAGTTGATCCAAGTTTTGATCAAAGTAGTGACCAAAGAAACGCCGCAAGTACCGAGCACAACGCAACAATCAATCGGTCAAGCGATCCTGGTCAAAATGGAGAACGAAGTTCGCAATCTACAGTCGTACAAGGGCGACACAAGTTTCGAGAAATTTCGAAAAGAACTTGAAAAAGCGCTGGCTCAAGATGGAAACAAGAGAGAAGTTGCGAGTCCTGAAAGCGGGAAAGCTGAATACGTGGAATTCATGACACTCGAAAAGGCTAAAAACTCAGCAACTATTACAAATTGGTCAAGAAGTTCAATGAAAGATTCGATATACCGAAGACGTTGACTAATCACATGAACAAGTTGCAAAGCCTACGGCAATCTGGAACGATCAAAGACTTCGCAGATGGTCTACGAGTGTACGCAGCACCACACTTTACCGCGAAAGGTATACCCGAATCATTCGTTGAAGAAGTCCTAAGGTCCGCGTTGATCACAGGGTTAAAGAACGAAACCCGAAACCGATTGTTCGTGAAAAAGGAAGAAACTTTCGCAACGTTGACGGAGAAAGCCGAAGCGGTGGAGAAACTCGACCAACAAATGACTCAAGGATTACAAAGTACAAGCGAACAACGACCAAAATATCGAGAGCTTCAGTCCAACCGTCCGAGTCAACCAAATGCCAACCAAACGAGACCGAGTACGGGTCAACAGATTTGGCGATCGAGTGCACAAAAACCACAAATGCAATGGCGACCGCAACGGTTCAACAATCGACCGATGCAAGTACACCAACCGCAACAGCAACAAGTAATACAACCGTGGACAACACCGATACCGATGATGCCGACGCAAACTAACGTGAACTACCAACAACCGATCCAACCGTACTATGGACATATGGAAATTCAACAACCGATTCTACAAGCGATGCAAAGTACCACAACAACCAATGCAACGCAAATGAACTGGCGGCAACAACAAACAATGCCAGCACCGGTGGCAAACCAACAACAACAGAACCGGTAAACGGTGATGAACCAAACGCCATCTAGGTGCAATAATTGCGTAAACTTAGGCCATAGAACGGAGCAATGCGCCCAAGAAACATGAGACAAAGTACAAGAGAAACCCGACCGGGAAGTCAACAACATAGTCAAAATCGATACAGGATCCTACCAAACCGATTGAATCAATCAAACGAAATGGCGAACAACTGACTAGCATAATCGAACGGGGTGGAAAGAAAAGAGAATACTCAAAAAGAATTCGAGAACATCGAGGACATATTGGTGGACGAAAATAGAGAAACGTTCGTAGAAGTTAAGTAAGTGGACCATTCGAGAGAACAAGAACCTTGTAGCGATCCAATAGTCCTATCTCGATACTACATCAGTGCGTATATGGAAAGGAACAAGAAGCTACGAGGCTTGGTCGATACTGGATCACAAATAACGATCATCAGGGAAGAACAATACAAAAGACATTTCAAACACCTGCCGCTCAAATAAACAGCGTTATGCTCAGTTGGATTAAACGTGGATCTAACGGAAACAGCAGTGGGTTACTTCTTAATACAAGTCCACTTGGAAAAGAAAGTACGAAACATCCCATTCATCGTAATCCGCAGCTTTTCAAAGGTCGCCATATACGGACACAATTTTCTGGCCGCTGTCGAACTGGTGATCGATTATCACAATTACGAATCAAAATGAATGGTCAACCGATACCTCATTGTTGGCGAACCAATGAAACGGGATCAATTAGCAAAGAAGATGGCAATGATATCGGAATTTGCAAGTGTTCATATAAACAAGTGATCCTACCATGGTCAGCGAAATTCATAGAAGTAAAGACCCCGGAAGGAACAAGAAAGCGATAGTGGAACCCTTGACAAAAACCAACAAAGGTTTGGCGATCCCAAACAGTATTGCCAAAGTGGAAAAAGGTAACATCTTGATACCAGTGTGTAACCTGAATACGGTCGCAATGGAATAAATTGAAAATAAACCACTTGTACGGAGGACGAAGAAACCATCGTAAGAACTGTGGTCGACGAGGAAAAATCCCAAAGAGCAATGGATCGGTTTGACAAGAAACAACGGAAGAGCCAAATAGAAAACAAAGAAGAATGCGAAGAATGGATCAAAATCGGAAAAAGAGGAAAGCCGATCATCAAATCATGGACCGGCAACATACAAATAAAGAATTCACAAATGATATCAATGGTAGAAACGGCAATACATGAAAACAAGAAACAACAACGAATGGTCAATACCGAGCAGTTCAAGAGCAAATAATACGCCAAACCGAGAATATGAACAGTATCGAACTTCCGGTCGAAGTCGACCTGGAAAAAGCTGTTACCGTTGAAGAATGGAAGGCGTTCCTGGCAACGGTACTTCACAATTATCAAGACGTCTTTTCGAAACAGACTTCGACATTGGGATCAATATGCAAACAGAACACTATATCGAAGCTACTGCCGAAAAACTGGTGCAATAACCGTTACGACGCCTACCATATGCGGTCATAGCAAGCAAACAAGTACAAAGAGATGCTAGACCAAAGAATAATCAGAAAATCCTATAGTATGTGTACATCACCGATCTTATTGACCAACGAAAAGGACGTACCAAAAAGATTTTGTGCCGACTACAGAATGCTCAATTCGATCACAAAGCGTGACAGCTTTCCCTTGCCAAGAATCGACGGAATGTTGGACGCGTTACGCTTAGCAAAGTGCTTTTCAACCCTTGATTTCTAGTCGCTATATTAGCAAGTACCGATGAATGAACAAGGCAAAGAAAAGTCTGCGTTCATCTGTCACGAAGCACTGTTCGAGTTCAACGTCATGCCGTTTTTATTGACGAATACCCGTGCAACATTTCAAAGAATGAATCAGCTGATCCTGGCAGGCGTCCTGATGGGATCATGCCCATGTTACTTCGACGATATCATAATCTTCTCAAAGTCGTATTGGAACCATTTGTACGACATCGGTCATATAGTACAGCGCCTCCGTAAAGCGAATCTGAAAACAAAAGGATAAAAGTGCGAATTCTTGAAAGAAGAAATTCCGTTCCTAGGATACATCGTGTCGAACAAAATGAATTTAATCGGAACCTGGAAAGATCGAGAAGATACAAAATTTCTCTAAACCGAAGACGGTGACGCAACTCAACAGTTTCCTTGGGTTAGCGGGATACTACAGACGATTTGTACCCGATTATGGAACAATAGCAGCACCGTTATAAGACATCACCAACAAACGATCAAGGATGGTGAAGTTCAGTCAACTGTGGACGGAGGATACTCAACAAGCCTTCGACACTCTAAAGATCAAGATGACAACACCTCAGTATTGGGATATCCAGATCCGTGCAAGCCATTTATCTTGTACACCGACGCAAGTAAATATGATATCGGATACATCCTATCCCAAGAAGACGAAGAGGGGAATGAACATATGATCCACTATGGCAGCAACAAGTATCGCGATGAAGAAACTCGGTGCTAGATCACTTAACAGGAATGCTTTGCAGTAATCCGTGCGGTTCAACATTTCCGGCCCTACTTACTGGGGAACCACACGATAATCATCACAGACCATGCACCATTAGTCCAGATCCTCAATAAGAAGCGAGTGTTAAATAAGGTTGCACCGGATACACGATTGGGCCGGATACCGGATATCCGGCTTTCATTATCCGGCCGGATACCGGTTGCCGGATAATAGCCAAATGTGACTGGTCTACTGTGACAAAAATATTCTCTCTAAACTATTTTAGTTTTAGTGCGGAATATAAAAGTAAAATGGCTAGTTCTGTAATATGGAAGTTTTATGAAGTTAATATACGTATGCAAAGTGCAAAACTTGCAGTAAAATGATTTCCCGTGGGGGAAAGACCCCAAAGATTTCGGGACTTCTGGTTTGAAAAACCATCTAAAACAGCACCACCAGGTTTTCAACCAGTTTGAAGCTATGAGCACGAAGGCGGCGAAAGAGCGAGAAGAGGGAAAAAGACCCATGCCGGCACAGCCGAGGTCCCAGCAAACAATAGTCGATGCAATAACGCGCCGACAGCTCTGGGATATTAACAGTGATAAAGCTAAGCGTGTTCATCTGCGCGTTGGCGAAATGATTGCGGTCGACAGTCAACCGTTTTCAGTCGTTGAAAATATCGGTTTCAAAAGACTTTTAACGTGCCTTGAACCTCGCTATGATGTTCCAAGCCGAAAGTATTTTACCGAAAATGTCATCCCAGATATCTATGAAAAAGTCGTAGCGACGATCAAAGTACGACTACAGGATTCAAACGGTGTTAGTTTCACAACGGACACATGGTCAACAATGATCAATTTATCAGTCTCACTGCACATGCCATCTCTGACAACTTCGAACGTACCAATGTCGTGTTGCACACGCGATACTTTCCAGGCGGACATACCGCTGAACGAATTTCGGACAGTATTAGTACGATGATCACAGAATAGGGAGAGCTTGACGCGATCTGTTTCGTTACAGACAACGCGGCGAATATCGTGAAAGCCGTGAATGATTTGCAGCAGTGTCACACTCCGTGCGCAGCGCACACCTTACAGCTCTGTGTGAACGACGCTCTGAAGTCGCAACGCGCAGTGATCGATCTCATAGCAGTTGGTCGAAAAATAGTTGGTCATTTCAGTCATTCACCTAAAGCCTGCGAAAAATTGACCGAATTGCAGCAGCAACTTGGAGTCCCTCAGAAAAAGGTGGTGCAGGACGTTGTTACACGATGGAATTCGACCTTCTATATGCTCCAGAGTCTTTCGGGAGTCAGCGGCAGCAGGTCGGTCCCTAAGTAGTATCTGATATCTACGTATATAGATAGATCAAGTCGAACATCGCAAAGTACCACAAAACACCGTATAGCAGGCCACCTTTGCATCTCGTCGACTAATCTTCGCTAATGCATGTCATCGATGCATGTATTCCTGCGGCCCGCAATTCCAGAAAGTGTGAGTGATGCATATACGAATTATCCGGTATCCGGCCCGGATAACAAAAATCCGGCCGGATACCGGATAGGCCATATCCGGCCGGATGCCGGATACCGGATATCCGGTGCAACCCTACTGTTAAAACAAATCACCTTACAAGTAGCTCGAATGGCGAACAAGATCCTCGAATACGAATATACAATTGTATATAAACCGGGACGATATCACCAAAACGCGGATTGTATGTCAAGACCACCGGTAGTCCCTGGAACCGAAAACCTTCAATCGGAGGATGAAGAAGTAAAGACTCAATACAAACCGCTAACCACCATGAGAATTCGCAAGAACCAACAACAAGCGATTCAAATAAGAACTAAAGAAGCCAACAAAAAGAATGACCGTTAATTGTTCGGTCGTTCTTCTTTTTGTTACCACTTGTTCGATCGTTCGTTTTGGTCGTTCGATGTGAACACCGTTTGGTCGATCCAATATCGTCGTTGCTCTTGGTCCGTCGTATCGTTCGATCCGTTTCGTCTCGCTTAACCCGTTTCAAGACCTTAAACCCAATGAAAACGTCTGAAAAGCCATGATATACTCTTACTGGACTCTAGATAGCCAAACCGTCGTATTCAGCCTACCGGAAAACGTATATAGACATTTCTGGGACACTAACGCAATGCGTAACCAAACAACTGAAGAGAGACTATATATATTCTGGAAACTGGATTCATTGATTCTAAACCCACTGAAAAGTCATGAAATATGCACTATGGACACTAGATAACTAAATCGTTAGACTTAAGAAATACATATACATAGAGCATTGTTAATACATAATCAGACAAATGGAATCGCACTGCTTTTTGGAAATCACGTTCGTTCACGAGAAAATCCTTGAAACGCCAAGACAAGATGTAATATAGTCAAATTGGACTGTAGATAGCAAAACCATGGTATTCATCGTGGTTGGTAACCTAATAGACACTCATTGTACGGTAAAAACCTGCAATAACACGTGAAAATTCGAAAAATCGCTATTTCTGGCAAAGGGTCGATGAACCATATTGAATGATGGTGTCTTTTTTCGATGCGATGTCTATGTCTCTAGCAGGGAATAACGGGAACCGTCCATTTAAACCGGAACCGGAACCTGGTCCTCGAAATTTATATATAGTAAAACAGATGATGGAAGAAATGAAGGTATATTGGATTTAAAATGCATTAAAAATAACTTTTACATTAAACTTAATGTATTGCGACGGTATTATTGCCTTTCTGAAACTTTAAAGAGACTGAGGAAGCTAATAATGTTTATTTATCGGTCAAATATGTCAGTTTTTGGATATTCTGAGCAAAAAATGTCTTCCATTATACACCATTGCGTATACTGCGTCAAATCAAATGTGTTTACAAAGCTTGGAGCGTAGAATACACACTTTCGCTCTGTCTCCAGTCGCCTCCCTTTACTACACATACTTTTGTTGCATGTTCTTCTGTAGGAAACTTAAATTTATTGGTTTATGTGATTCTAAGAGAAAATAATAGATGGAAGGTAATTTTCTGATCAGTGGTCAGAGACACTGTTTAGGCTAGCGTTGGACAAAAAGTGCCCGTCAGTTAGATCATAATGATGATAACTTTCTAATCAGAATGCTATAAATGAGACACACTGTGATGCTGCTCGCACAGTTTCAATAAATACAGTTCATTGCCAAGAAAGCAGTTTCTAGCTGCGTTGCAGATAACGTTAGTTTACTTCAATTTAGACTGATTTACCAACTTTACAAGCGCACTGGCGGGTGCTTGACGCAATTTATGTTAGCCAAGCATACCCTAAGTACTTCTGCGTAAGCCATACTCTGTTACCGAGTTGGACCGGTTTAATTCAAACGTATCCCACAGACTTCTGGGTGTGTAAAATAGCTGCTACAAGCATCGACATGGCTTTGATTTAATAAACTCCTGCAGGTTATTATGAAAAATTCCTGCTCAAATTATGTGCCCTACTTACGTTTCACAAGGCAAATTGGTTAGTTAATCTTTTCTTTTGCTTGGTTGTATTGGAGCTTGATCATTGTATAATATATATTACATATGTTTGGATTACAGGATAAAGCAAAAAACGTGGAAAATTTCAAACAAAATTTTTAAACCGGAATTCCGGTTCCGGTATGGTTTTTGCCCTTTGCCGGAACCGCAACCGGAACACGATTTTCGCCGGAACCGGAATTCCGGTTACTCCTTGGTCTCTAGATATGGGCTGCGAAAAACTGGTACCCGTATGACCAGATTTGGCAAGGAATCGTTAAAAACCTGTTTTTGCCATTTTCACCCAGAGGAAGAGGTCGAAGCTGTTCTCGTTCAACTATAAGGCACACCCTCGTTACTTTTGCTATCGAATGAAAAATTTCCAGAAATCCATCGATCCGAAGATCCGTTATGAATGACAGAAACAGCAAAAAAAATTTCACGATTTTCCCCCTAGCGCCCTCAGTGGAAACAGTTTAAAATATTAAAATTCACCCTAGCGCCCTCAGTATTTAAAATTTGTTCGCTCCATTTTAAATACTAAAATCTAGCAGAAGTAACAAATTAGTTTTGGCAAGCCCGGCGGGCGGAAAAGAGAAAACATTGACCATTTGTCATTGTACACATGAATCGGGAAGGGGTTGTTCTTGGGGTACACATTTGCTCAGGGGTACAAAGTTTTAAACTCCACAATATTTAAAATTGTCTTTCGGCACTATTAAGCACCGCTGGTACTAAATTGCAAACTTATTTTCAGTTAGCGCTGTAAATAAACTTAGTCGGTGCTGAACACATTGGCTTGGGTGCTCATGTAGGCCGAGGAGTGGGGCACACAATTTTAACTAAAAAATCTAAACGTAAATAAATGGCACGATTACAGGATTTTAGCATAAAAACATTTTAATCAATACGGTATCGGTGAAAAGCGTATTTTATCGTTTCGTAAGAATAGAAAATTCATAAAATTTTGCTCGGGCGTGCGAGTTTGCTACACTCCAGCCAATAAGAGTAGAACATCCTTGCGTAGGTAATTAAGGAAACTTTGTGGTATAAAGTAATGTTGCTGCAGATGATGGTCAAGTAATCGCAATGCGACAAAATTCCTGTACAAATTTTCAAATTATCTAATTTTTTCTACATGGGTCCTACGATAACTGATCGCTGTACTGCTGAAAATAAAGATGAAAAGGCTCCCAATTCGAGTGCTTTGGCATTGCGTGCAATTACAGTGACAAAGATTATCACCCAGTATTTCGTATTGTTTAAGGCTTGTTATGATCCACGTACAGCACTGTTTAGCCCTTGTTTTTCCTCGGAGGGCGATACATTTTATGACACTGAAAATTAGTTGTAATTACCCGAAAACAATAAAAGATATGCTAGTTTTATTTGCGGGTTTGGTAGTTTTGGTATGGTTTTGATTTCTTAATTCAGCAGGGCACCTTCGATAAGACATCGACCTCTGATTTAACGGGTCATCGTATCACATGGCGTAAAAGTGTTCACGCCGGACACTGACTTCTATAAGCGCCGTGTAGCTATATTATGTTATAGTAACTAGCAATACTGTAGTATATATACATGTAAAGTATATATATACATAATTATATACATATATAAATATATATATATATATAATGTATATATAATATATATATTCATTATATATATATAATTATAGCATTATATATATATAATGTATATATATATGTATATTATATATATATATATATATATATATATATATATATATATATATATATATATATATATAGATATAATGTAACCCATTTTAGGGCATTGAACATTCCTTTCTTCCCTTATACTGATTGTTGCTATATTATTTCCTGTGACCTGTCTAAATGCTTTATGCTTTCGCCAAAGTGCTTGCTTTATAATGTATGCTTTAATCGTATAATTTCCTTATCCACTTTGCTTCACTGACCATTTGAGTCCAGTTAGTAAATGGCGTTTACATGCAAAGCTGTGACATTGAATTGTTGGTAAGTTCTTATAAAATTATAAATAATATGTACAAGTTATTTACAAACCATGGAACCCGCTGTATGAATTACCAGTTAACTACATCACGCCAATCCGAAGTATTTCATCCGAAGTTTCTGGATATGACAACCTACTTGCAACTCATCGAAAAATCTAGCATTAATATTGACTGAACGAAAGCAGGCAGGCTTTGTGCTATTCCTAACTATTGAAATTTATTTTTTGCCACTGTGCTATATCTTAATAATGCATTATCTGCTTCGGTCGTGGCCCTATGTGTGGCTTGTTCTGATTATTTATCTCATTCTGTCGAATCTGATTTTATTAAAAATCTTTTTAACCCAAAACCCTATATATTAGCCATTTTACGTGCTAAGACATCTGCAACATTTATAACGTATGAGCTCGATTGTTTGGGCTAATTTTAGTTTTTTCGCTAAACCTTTATTTCTTTGTAATGTGCAACTATATATATTGTAGTGAATCGTCAAATGTAGAAACGAAACATTTGGAACGCCTTGTATATGTGGACTTTAATTGCGCTTGAAGAAAAATAACGATATGAGCCACATACATTCACGAGCCCTTCTCGGCTTGATAAAATTTTACTATTATTATTTACATAGTTTATTACAAAACTGGTGGAAATGAGACACTTCTCCTAAGCGGCTACAAAAGAGTATACAATTCTTGCAAATTTATTAAGTTTAATAAAGAGTATTTTTAAACTTCAGTATTCCTTTAAGCAAACTGGATTCAATAGTTTGTTCATTATCATGGTTCTGCTAATAATGATGTGAATTCGTTGCGCATTTGGCCTACCATACATGTATCCTTAATGGTCACTGAAGGTATGGTGTGGTCTTCAATCTGTCCGTAGTTGAAACGGTGCGAACGGACTTTCGCTGAGGGTTATTGTGAAAATCGTGGAAATTTCTGGTTTCGCGTGTTGGTACTAGTCAACGCATCTTCGGGTGGATGGATTTGACAAATATGTTTGTACCTCAAAACAATGGCTTTCAGGTTATCAAAGGCGCTGAATACGACGATACAGTTTATATACAGTTAGCTGGACTATAATATACCTCTTCTTTTCAAAGGTTATCCGGTCGACGAACTGGATTTCTGTAATGTGGCGCGTCTTCAACTTATCGCTTTGGCTATGATTGTGCACAAGTCATTAAGTCGATGCATAGGGTTTTGTTACGCTGAATAGAATGGTTTGGTTATGTGTAGTCCAGCGAAATATTTCTTATCCTTTCAGAAGGTTTCAATGTGTTTAGGGCCGATCAATCCGATTTCGCAAAACTGGAGTCTGTCGTCAATGGTTTGGTTATGTAATGTATTGCTTGCAGGGCATAAAGAACCGTCCACTTTTCGATAGGCTTAATACGACAGTTTGGTTATATAGAGTCCAACAACAATATTTCGTGCTTTTTTATTTAAGCTTTGGCGTTCGATGCGGTTTTCAACGGGTTTAAGGTCGGAAAACCACAGTTATGTGTCAATGGGTTTAAGATTTCCAGGATATAGTCTGTCTTCAGTTGTTTAATTATATTGCATCAAGTGTATTTAGAGCGTCCTTGTGGGGTTTTTGGTACGTTGAATATAAAACATTTTGTGGTCATCTGAAATCAAACGTGACTGTACTATAACTTACGTACTTTTAAAAGGTTTTGAATTGGTTTAAGGTCGAATGTCAACGAGAGCGATTTATGGAAAGAATGTCTTGTGTCGTTAGTTATATATTTGGCAGGGAGTAACCGAAATTCCGGTTCCGGTTCCGGCGAAAATCGTGTTCCGGTTGCGGTTCCGGCAAAGGGCAAAAACCATACCGGAACCGGAATTCCGGTTTAAAAATTTTGTTTAAAATTTTCCACGTTTTTTTCTTCATCCTGTAATCCAAACATTATGTAATATATATTATACAATGATCAAGCTATACAACCAAGCAAAAGAAAAGATTAACTAACGAATTTGGCGTGTGAAACGTAAGTAAGGCACATAATTAGAGCAGGAATTTTTCATAATAACCTGCAGGAGTTTGTTAATTCAAAGCCAGGTCGATGCTTGTAGCAGCTATTTTACACATACAGAAGTCTGTGGGATACGTTTGCATTAAACCGGTCCAACTCGGTAACAGAGCATGGCTTACGCAGAAGTACTTAGGGTATGCTTGGCTAACATAAATTGCGTCAAGCAGCCGCCAGTGCGCTTGTTAACTTGGTAAATCAGTCTAAATTGAAGCCAACTAACGTTATCTGCAACGCAGCTAGAAACTGCTTTCTTGGCAATAAACTGTATTTATTGAAACTGTGCGAGCAGCATCACAGTATGTCTCATTTATAGCATTCTGATTAGAAAGTTATCATCATGATCTAACTGACGGGCACTGTTTGTCCAACGCTAGCCTAAACAGTGTCTCTGACCACTGATCAGAAAATTACCTTCTATCTATTATTTTCTCTTAGAATCATATAAACCAATAATTTTAAGTTTCCTACAGAAGAACATGTAAATCCACTATACCTTCATTTCTTCAATCATCTGTTTTACTATATATAAATTTCGAAGACCAGGTTCCGGTTCCGGATCCGGTTTAAACGGACGGTTCCGGTTGCTGGTTCCGGTTCCGGTTATTGCCTGATATTTGGTTATGCGTTGTTTTCTGTATCTTCTGATAATCTATGATAACATTGTTTGCGTCACACAGAATAGACTGTGTTGCTCAACTAATATCAGAGACCAGCATTATAATGCTTAAGATGCTCCAGAGGTTTTACGATGGTATATACGTATCAAACACAAAGCTCCTTGCCAGTCACTACACATAATGATAGCTACTACAAATGAAATGAAACCGAGCTGGCTCCGTTTTATCCTCGCTTGTGAGATATTAGTAAAATGCTTCCAGGGTTTTTAGAAAGGCCTGTATAGGTTTTTCAATAGGTTGAATACGGCGGTTCTGGGTCATCTATAATCCAGGTTGACTGTGCCATATCTTTTCATGGATTTTAAATGAGCTTAAGGTCGACCGTAGGCACTCTCTGTTTACCAAAATAATTCAATCTGTCGTCACATGTTTTATTACGCCTTGCTTTGTGCGTCTTCAGATAAGCTATTATAGGTATTGTGATACGCAGAATATTTGGTATTCTTTACCTCTGTCAAAGCGATATTATTTCACGGGTTCCATAAGTTTTTGAGTGGTATATACATCAAACAAAAATCTATCATATACTAGCTGTTTACAGACAATGACAACTATAGATAAAGCCAATACATTTTCATGGGCGGTCGAATAAACCGACTTCCAGGAATGTAGCCTGTTTGCTGTTGTTCTGTTATTATATAACCTTAGACATTTAGAACGGTCCGTATATATAGTTTTTCGGTACTCTATATAAGTTGATCATCTTGGATCCGACATTACCTCACCATGTCATTTCAGACGGTTTCAGTGGGCTGAGAGTTCGTACTGAAAGAACTTAGTTTGTCGTAACTTATCTGGTTTGGCATTGTTTCCTGTTTCTTCATATAGGTTATAATGACATGATGAATAAGTGTTTTTTCTTAACTCCTATTATGCCGCCAGCATTATAAATCTTCAAGGATTCCGGAGGTTTTGGGGTGGTATAATACATCAAACACAAAGCCTGTCACATGGGTACGCATAATGACAGCTATAGATAAAATCACACTGGCTTTTCACACTCGCTTACGAGATAGTGGTTACAGGTGTTTCGTTCGTGATATTTGTAGCAACACCATATGTATAAACATAATAGTGTTTCTACTGACTACTAAGATCAAGAGCTAACCAAGGGATCTTGTGGGTTTATACATTTTCATTCAACTAATTTTCTTTATCTTTGTCATGTTGTCGAACGAAAGGTTAAATTACGCAAATTATAATTTGAAGGTAAGTAAGGCTATCACATTCTATCTACACATAAAATTGTCCGCCGACGGAGAAGTTGCATATCGTTTCTGTTGCTACGCAACTGCGAATGTGTGAAATAAAATTTTTTGTTGGGCTTCCTTTTATCCAATGTCAGCGGAGCTGGATCTCCTCGTTTTCCAAATTCTAGATAGGCTACTGACCAGAATCGATAAAAGTGTTTTAATTTGAATTCAAATTTTTTATTGATACCGCAATACCGTCATTTTGTAGAATTCGGCTAACGCATATTTTATTTTACGGTCAGCTGAAATTTTTTCTGAATATTTTGCTATCATTGTGTACTCAGTCGCTGAAATTGCTATATTATTATATAAAATTCAGCACTCTCCGTTATGTACATATATTAAACGCGTTTGTGTTTCCCATTTAGGGGTCTACCGATATCATGGCCTGTTGGAACAAAGCACAAATATCAGCGCATGAATGCCATTGCTGATAAACTCAACGCCGGCGCCTATGACATTGTGGCCTTACAGGAAGTAATTGCAAAGTGTCTGTCTGAAATTTAAACCAATATTTTGATAGAAGTATATTTATTATATTTTATTTTCTTGGAAATACGACTCATTTTTATTGATCATTCATCCGCGTTATGCTAGTATAGTTTAAGTCTTTTTCTGTGGAATTTCTATAATGTTTTATTTAACGTGTCCGGCTTATGTGATCCAGTCGCCAGTACGTTACCGAATTAAATATAGATTTATGCACACTTAGTCCCAAAGTGCACTAAGCAGCTTGTAACGATAGATCTAATTGAAGTTAGAGCTGTCGAAAAAACCATACCCCGTCAATGTGACACTGTGTTGTACAAAAATATAACTCTTAAATTAATTTGGGTTCACAAATTTGGCTAAAATGAGTTAAATTCAAGTTGCAGTAACCTCTGGAATTCGATTTGAAGCATAAGAACGCCATCTGTATGCTCTAATTTGTGAGCGCTACATTTGCGGTTACATAAACAGGTTAACGTGCATACATTCGCTGTATACATAATGAGTGGTAGTAGCCACTAAAACGTTTGCATTTAAAGCATCTGCGGGCGTGGCAGTTGCACGAAATAGCATATCTGTGCATTTATAAACATTTCAATGCGTGCTGATATAGACGCATTGCCGTGCGTGTAAGCGTATGCGGATAATTCCTTTGCATAACAAGAAAACTGGGCAAAAGGGATGTAATTTTTACCGCTATAACTATTTTCAACAGCATATATAATTATTGGTCATGACAACGTCATTGGAGTAGGTATGTATTTTAATACCGTGGTTTCATAATTTCGTTTTCTTCAGAACCGGAAAATCACAAAGTGGTGCATACGAATAAATTTTTTATTCCGTGTTGATATACTAGCTATATGTTAGAAAATCGAGACGGCTGAACGGGGTTCGGATTATTATCAGAATATTAAATCAAAATAAGCAAGTACACTGCATCAGCATCTTCCGAATACGAGAGACATGTCGACCGCAGTGCTTGGCGAGACAGTTTGGGAATACAGAAAATTGCTGAGCAGCCCAGGAGATAGAACAAAGGTGCGCAAAACCCATGGTCATGTTTGTTTGAATTCGTTTCTGTCAACATTTGCTAATATCCTAAACTGTCATATCAACTCCAAAAAGCTTATTCAGCACACAATTCCTCATGTTAAGTTTATTTCATTCTTCGTGGCTGTTCCTAGGGAACAGGCAAAGTATTCAGACGTCGAAAAATCTGTTAAATTTTCAAAATGTGTTCCAAATATACAGTGTGTTAATTTGATGCAATCGTGATGGTTTCGGCTATAAAACAAACGGGCCAAGCCGGTCAAACACATGTCAAGGCTGATAACTTAACTGAAGTTAAAAGAGTGCAAGGGTTAAGGGTGTTCGCGAAGCCATAAGCTAGGCAAGGCTAAAGTAGCTATAGTATAGCGGCCTTTGATCAGGTGTCATTGTATTTGGTTGCGCAATAGCTGAAAAAGGTTTAAAAATATATGTACTTTGTTTTAAGATATCTACCGTGCTAGGTAATATTTGAACATCCCTTGCTGTATGCTTTGAGAAATATGTCGTAGTTAGAACAAAAAAGTTTTACTTGATATCATGAAAATTCATGGATTAGATAAATTTTAACAATGGTACACTGTTATGTTATGGATTTTCCCGGAAATTTATAATTTCAAATACCAACTTGAGATGCCACAAACTTCCACTTGCTGTCCGAAATTAGGTGTTTAACCCCGGTTGTTTGGACATAACTTGTAAGTTGACAACTTTTTCCAATACCATTTCCATGGATTACAATTGCTTTCTGGCGATCCCTGACACCCCTTGGAGAACCTCACGATTCGAAAATATCCTAAATTTCCATTTAATTCTGAAAAGATACTGATAGTTATGCCATAAAAAGGTGTCCACTATACATTAAATACTGTTTACAAAAATAGGTTTAGTCTAAGTTCACAGCAAATATTTATGCAAAGAGCACCTTATCAAAAGAACAATTTTTGATTTTGCCTCAGATCATTAATACCTAATAAAATGCACCTTCAAAAGTGAATGGCTTAGTCGGGTATACAGTTTTGAAGTTTAGATAAAACTTTAAATTTTAAATATTGTAGTCCATATCCGACTTACCCAATATATCCTTACAATTTTATCCGGATATGGTAAACCAGATCCCTCCCCGTAACTGATTAGAGTGCTGGGAAATGCACACACTTCTCTTATGCATTATTGGTAATACCAAATTTGGTTTACAGGCCAAATTTGGGAAGATATCTTGCATCGATATTAAGTTACGGCTAAAAGAAGGTTCATCCAAGTTGCATAATCATGCATAATTTTTGTGCGTATGTCACCCCATACCATACGTAAGGGTGAAAACAAGTGTATGTGTGCGGAATTCATTAAGATTTCTATTTATTCACAAACTTCGCAAAATCCATCTATAAAATCCTTTCCTTTTGGAATTGCAGATATATATACATCAGAGAAAACTATCTTATAATCATTACAAAGTCAAATCACTTTTCACGCGCACCATTCCAATAAAATTCGTAATAAAAGATTATTACACAATAATTTAACAAATTGCTTTCGGTTGAGGGTTCGTGAACTAGCATTGCGTGAGCGACGGTCATTTTTGTGAGTATGTGCATCATGTATTCGTAATGCGTATATGTACAGGCTCGCCAAAACGACGGTTTTTAAGTCTCGTTCAACTCGTGAGCAAGTTACTCTCACGGGTTTTGATACTGCAGTTGTTAAATTTATAATTTTTCTTTTCGACGAATAGTTTTCAAGAATATCGTGGGTATGTCTCTAATAAACAACATGCATTTTTAAATATTTCACATGAATGTCAGCTCAGTTTGTATGCTCGTATGGCAAACACGTTAATATATCAATGTGATAGCGTGCTTTCAGATATGGTGTCCAAGTGATTATGAGATGATTTGTTCAAAGACTTCCGTTGTATATCCGTACACATTTTACTTTCACAGGTATTGTTTGGGTCACTGTTGTTTGCCATATCCTTTTTTCATTTTCTCGTTTATCTGTTTTAATTTAAAAATGTATGAAAAGTAGGTACCTCGTTTCATTTCGCAACGAAAAGTTTGTCATTGTTACAGTATTATGTGGTATTTCAACTGGCTTGTTTATATTTTATGCAAAATGCCTGGGCCGCTGCAAAGTGTAATATTTGCGAAATATACTAGTATCTCGCAAGCGAGGGTGAAGCGACGCGGGCATGTATCGTGTATAAGTTGTCATTATGTGTAATCATATATAAAAGGCTTTGCGTTTGATGTACATACGTAAAACGCCTGGAATCCTTGAATCCTGATAATGCTGGTCTGATATGAGTTGAGGAACACCAGCTATTCTGCATGTCACAAAACCCGTAATAGCTTAATTAAAGGCGCGGAAGACAAACAGAACCAAATAAGTAACGACAGACGTATTTTTTCGATAAATCGAGTTGGCGATGGTCGCCTTTATACCCCTTGGAAATAACTTAGAAGTCATTTTACATTCATACCGCTTTGTAGCTGACCGCACCATCGTATTTAAAGAAAAATCTAAATAAACCATTCTCGATGCCATGCACGCAATACATACACAAACAGATGAAGACAGCCTACATTTAGAAATCGGGTTCATGGACCCACATTCATTTAAAACATCTAAGAAGACATAGAAATATTTACGAAAGCCTCAGATTATCGGGCAATGATACTTGCGTGAGGTTGCAGCGCTTAGGAATCCTTCTGACATCCCCGTAAGACCAAATATAATAGTGGATCCTCTTCAAAACGGGTTATCCATGGGTGGGGGGCGGCGACGCGTTGCCAGTAACATTCATGAGTTGCGATTTATGCAATTGTCATGTGGTTGTATTGATGCATTTTGTTTAATGTACCCAGTGATATGATCTCAAATTTTGGCGCTGCAAGTCCTATTGATCCCGGAGCATCCCACATCGCGTTGATTGGATGCAACTTTATGTGGCGTTTGGTTCCGGTTTATCGCTATTACGCGCGTTATGCATGAATTTACAATAGCTTCTGAATTTAATAAATGAGTTTTAGTTTTACTAAGGTGGGTCTAGTGTACACCCATCGGTTAAAACTATTCATGTATTGTTGCCTTATTTAATGTTACTCTGGCTTTTTGTTTTTCGGTTGTTGCAGATGTTTCGTTAATTTACACAGTGGACGTATTTATAACAATTATTGATGTTATAAATTCGCTAAAAACAAGGTGTATCATAAGTATATTTATAAAGTTTTTTGGTGTATTCATCTTTACTTTGCTCTAAATTATATGTTTAGTGGCGTCATAGGAAGTGGGCTGTGCATATTTTCGAAACATCCAATTTTCGACACATTCATGTATCGCTATACACTCAATGGTTACCCACATCATATTCATCGTGGCGATTGGCTGGGTGGAAAGATCGTGGGGCTTGCGAAAATACGATTTGCTGGCGATATAAATGTCTACGTCTACTGTACTCATGTAAGAAAGTTTACTTTGGGATATTGGCTGAAACGGTAGAACAGGACATCGCTGAAAGAATGATTATTGTTTATTTTTTGTATTTATTTTCCCGGCTACATGACATTGCACAAACGATAAAAAACATTTAATTTCAGACGCAAAGATTTCTTAAGAAATTCAAAATTTTAAATGTGCGGTAAAAGTTTATATATTTAAACTACGATTTTCGATATAAATTTAATTTATGTGTCCCAGCAGCACGGTACGGGTAGTACTGGCATCTTTCCTGCGGTCACTTTGGAAAGCTCAATGGTTCATTGGTTCAAACTTATTATTGGGACCTATTTTTCACCGTGCCATTCTTATCCGGATTTAGGCGTGTGTACCTTAAACCTTCAGGGTCAGAACTATCACGTTTTACTTAAATAATGGGTTTTCGCCCATTTTGGTATTTTGGCAATTCCTCAGTTTCGGCGTCCTTCCAGAGACTTAAGTTTTCTACTTTTGTGCGAATTTACATATTGATGTATACCGGGCTTTTGGCAAGTTGAGATATAGCAAATTTCTGCATCACTATCTCTGGCGGCCTGGTAACGTGATGTTTTGGCGCTTTTTTGTGCTCCCTTTGAACAGGGATGAAAAACTGGCCAAATACTAAAGTTCCCCCAATGTTGGAATTGTGGCTTCTGATGTGACAAGAGAACCCCTACAGTGGGGTCAAAGGCCACCGCGGTTGATGCAAGGCACAAGACACGCACAGCTTAGCCAATTATGGCTTGTAACCCTTCAACTTAGTAATTGAGCTATCCCGAAATCACCAGTTTTCAACCTTAAATGCCGAGTTTGTATTTGTTCTCATTGGACTCGTTGGAATATAGAATTCTTAACACTTGCAGATAACAGCATTAAGGTTTTGCATTATGTACATTTAAACTCAGTAACTGCAATAAATTCATACGGATGTATAACATATCGGGTTAACCTTTTAATGTTTATGCAGCTTGCTGCTGCATAGCTACATGACTGGCAATATGGCATCTTTGTTATTACAAACTATAAAGTAGAACACCAATAAAACATTGCTTCAAATTTCGCGTTATAGCACTAACACGATTCTGCTATAAGAGTTTTTGGATTATTGTGTTGATGGTGTATTTCAGAATTCAAAATTGAGGCTCATATAACAGATTACAAAATTGTTACATATCTAAAATTGGTTGTTACTTACAAAATGTTTCTTGTCGTCCGTGAACACTGGATAATGTTGGCTAATTTTTGGATTGTCATTTAATTTGCTAAATTTAGCTTCACGCGCAATATGGCAAAAGCGATATTTATCGAGCACATCGAACAGTGCAATCGTTCGAAATTAGTCAATTTGTAAAGCAAACAGCCACCGGTGCTGATTTGGTTTTAGTTATGGGTGATTTTAATCTGGAGCCCGATTCACTTGGCTATAAGCTGATCCTTTCCATTGGTGAACTTAACGATTGCTGGGAAGTCGCAGAATCAAGACCGGTAAGACATATGTATTCTTTGTACATATTTTTCTTGTAGATGTTTTCTACGCAATCAAAAAATTTTAGACACGGTTCGTAAAGAGTAGAGAAGACACAATTTTACTTTAGTATTTTTAGGGAATGCGTGATGAAAGCATTAATTATCAAAAAGTTAAATACCTCTCTTATTATAATTGCAGGATGGTGATTGTGGCTTCACTAGCGATACACAGAGAAACAGTTACACGTATCCTGGACTTACTGCCCAACGTATAGATTATATATGTTACAAGGCTTATTCAGGCAAGTCGCTAGTGAGATTTGTTTTAGTTTTAGTGTTACATCTTATTTAAGTTACATACGTCGAAATGGTGTGGGCATAGATATGTTACATGGCATATTCAGGTAAGTCACCGGTGAGCTTTATAGTGGTATCTTGTTAAGTTTCGCTGATGCATTGTATTTAACTTATATACATAGAAGTGATCTGCGGACATAGTGGAAGGGTATAAGTGTGAAATGAGTGTATGGTTTACGTCTTCTGTCTTTAGGTTCTTTAATCGCAATTATGGTAGAGATACTTCTACTGCTTTGTAGTTGATATTGGAGTGTTTCATCTACAGCTACTGTTAACTTACGTATATAATAATGTAGTCAGCTTCCTATGAAACAGTTTTTATCAAATGTATGTGTTTGCAACTGGAAAAATAAAACATTTTAGTTTGATAGGTATTTTTGCAAAGGCTTGACGAACCGTATTCGGGCCCGCAGGGTCCCAAACCGTTTTGTTCAGCAAAGTTCTAGATGAGCTGATTCCGGGCTGTCTCCGGTATTCGATGTGAAGCTCGTATTATGAGAGAGCTCTTAGCGTTCAACTAGAAGACGTGTCGTTGCGATTTTTTGCTATCCGACATAAAAATCTCAAAATTCAACCACGCGAAGATTAATTATGAGTGACACCGACAAAATAGAAATTTTCACGATTTTTCTTTTAATAACCTTGGTGGAAAATGCTCCTTGGCCTGCTCCGTTTCTTTTAAAAGCACCTGTATAAGTAACAACTATATACGTGTTACAGTGACTAAATGGCAATTGCTTCAGTATTTTCATGATCTTTAAGAATTCAAACCTTCTCTGAATAGCAAGAGAGTGACTCCGATTCAGTTTTGTTCAAGTCTATACCACATTTTTGTAGAAAGGTAGAAACTCAACTAAAGTATTTTGCTCCAAAGAATTGAGCTAAATCTTTGTGGATTTCTCCTTATTAATTCGTATTTTGTTTAACAAAATACTATGGGTTTTTGGGCTCTCAATTCGCTAAAAATTTAGCCGGGGGCATGAACAGGGGCGCCGGATTTTGCCAGAGATATGAACCGGGGGGCACCTGTTCTGAACCAGGGGGAACCAAAAAATGCCATCCCCCAATTTGGAGAGCCCAGATTTTTGGTAATGACATGCCTTTCAAAACATAAGAAATTTATATGGCATTTAAATTAAAAAGATTTCTCGAAAATGTCAGTATTCAAAAGTTTGTGCATTCTGATGTTGATGTGTACATTCTCAAATTTTAGTGTGCAAACATACAGGATTTTGCACAATAACCCTGCTTAGAAGCGTCCGAGAAAATGAGTGTGGTCAGAAATTGTACAGTTACAACCAGAATTAAGTGCTTATAAAATTGAACGCAGACAAAATCGAAAGAAAAGGCAATCGATCGATCTTCGTTTAAACGATATTCGTTAAACTAAACGCAAACTAACATTTTTTATTAAATTATTTTAACCGAAATTCGTTAAATCAAAACGACATTTCTTATTAAAATATTTTTTATTTTAACAATCGAAATTCGTTAAACGCGAACTAACATTTTTTATTAAATTATTTTTTGACGCAATCGAAATTCGTTAAATTAGTTGAGTTTCGTTTAAACGATCGATTTTCGTTTAAACGCAAACGATCGAAATCGAACGATACTGCGATTGATTTTTGAGCACTTAATTCTGATTGTAACTGAGTAGAAAATACATTTCACGCTTACTATATTGCGAGCAAATTTTGTCAAACAATATCTTGCTTGTAATATGATTCATTATCCAACATAGTTCGCTGGGCCCATAAATGACATTGGAATTATAACTTGTTTCTACTTACGCCGTACAAAATTATTCAGATCGTTATCTTTTCAGGGTTGGAAGTTTCAGTTAACGAGTGTCGAACTGAGTTTGGCACCATTCCTGGTACGATTATCAGCTATTCGGATCATGAAGCTGTTGCAGTAATCTTGTGTATGAGAAAGCATGACAACCACGGTACGCCATCCTCGGTTCTCTGCATTTTAATCAAATATGCGTCAGTGTATTCATGGTTTTATAATTTAGGGCACAAAAATGTTAGTATGAAAGCGTGTTAATATTTCAGGAACAAATCTTTGTATGTTGCGGGAGCGAAATAATATCTGTTATTGTTTGTACGAAATTTGGATTTCCTCTTTGGGAACAGCGACAACCGTTGATAAATTTTATATTTTACGGCATGAACGTTTTACGTTTTTACGACACTTTTTGCTCTTGATTGCTGGTGATGTACATATTTTGTAGAAATTAATTACGTTGAAATAGATGCGTTTTGTGCTAATAATTTTATTTCATGTCTACGACAGCCAGAGTAATGGAAAAATGCTTTGGGTTAATTAGTATTTGAGGTAAAATTTTTGGAAAAATGTTTTTAGCCATAATGCAGTGGCTAAAATGATCATAGACTTGCATATAGGTTTGTTATGTACCTTTCATTGCTAGGGTATTGCAAATTCATAACAAGTAGGTCTATCCATGAATACAGGCATGCGCTTAATACTAACTGGAGCGAAACAGGATGTGGGTGTTAATTTATCTTGGATAATAACCATTTATTGGAGTTACTAATAGCATTGTTAAATCCGAAATTAAATGCAAGACTAAAGATTAAATATTGAATTGTAACACTACGGAGAATGCAGAACATTTCCTATGTAAATGCTTAAAATATGCTGCAACACGTAAGAAAGCATTTTTTATAACAATAAATCCTATAATGTATCAAAAATATAAACTTTAGATTGTTGTGCAAATCCATATTAGCGACAAAAAGCTAACAGATATTCATATCACATTTAGCTAGGTTGACGCTTGAAGACAAACTGTTGGTTCCCACACAGTCCTTTGTAACGTTATTTGTGTATCTAATTGTAAACATGCAGATTAGTAATCAACATTTTAATAATTTATTCAGTATCTAAAATTACGCTGTTACGCTGGACTACTTTATAAGTGCTATAAATTCTGTAACTGCTTCATTCAATTATTTTGGTTTCAATGAAGATACTACTTAACATAGCTTATGACCAAGAAGCTACACACATTGTTGCCTTTTCTTCTTTAAGATGGAAAACAGCAAACTGCTGATTTTTGTAGTAGAGTATATTTTTAGGGATATGGCGAATATTCTGTATTCGGCCGAATAATAGTGTATTCGGCCGAACAATAGTATATTCGGTCGAATATTAGTGTATTCAGCCGAATACCGAAATTTATTTACTTTTAAACTATTTTTTGAAATTTATTGACTATAGGGACATCAAAAAATGGCGACACCAAACATAAAATTGTCATATGAAAATGATAACTTTGACAATCTGTAATAACTATATGATCAAGTCAAGTCATCGGCTTGTCGAACACAACCATTTTTCATTTATTTCGACCATTCTCCGTAGCAAAGGATACGTAAATTTACTTCCCAAACACCAAAATGGTTCCTTGAAACAGTCTTCAAACTATAAAAAGCCTAAAATTAATTTTTCCACAATTTCTAACACAATGTACACACAAAAAGTAAAAAGCGCCGTTAGTTCCAAAAGTATCTCCGTGTAACAAAACTTTGGTGGTGGGGAGGTCCATGCCTACAACGGACCACCCGAATCTTCTATCCCATCGACCCTCCTCGTGTTTTACGGGTTTCAGGGGGTTGTTTTGTTGTTTGATAATTTCTGAGAAGTGATGGGTGTTCGTTCGAAAGCCGTTAGTCATGTTTGGCAGTGTCTGTAGAGTAGGTTTGAAAACTATCTGGTCATATGTATACTGTACCTGCACTACAGACTTTTCAGCGATTGTCATCTAACTGCAAAGTGATCAGTGCGACCTTCGGCCTAACTCGCTAAAGTGAAAAATTAACCCAAATTTATTGTGGTGATTATGTTTGATATCGTTTTTGTGCCTTGTGAGGTTTTTTCTTCAACAGATACATGGTAGCTTTTCATTATCTCCGGGCTAACGCTGTGATTAGTCAAGTACACTCTCACTTGCAAAAATAAGTGCACAAGCGGATAAAATTGTATCGAGGTGTGTGGTCGAAATTATTATATCCTGTTATGGCACGGTATTTATGTTTGTGACTATCCATACATGAGTCCTTTACTTGGCGTAGATATGATACATATTGTATAAAGTCTCTTAGATTTTGTTATGGTTTGGAAGCATTCAGTAGGTCGCTGGCCAAGGAACAGCACACGCCAGAAAAAGATACAGTTCCGTTCGTTGTTCGATCTAAGTTTAGCTCGGGACAGCTTAGAGATGTTAGACAGCTTTGCACAGCGTTTATCGTTTGCAAACGCTGCCCACCGTTCCCTTAGTATTATCTAATAAATACATTCTTGCTATGTTTTGTAGATGTTAAATTAGCTCCCAATATTTTACTGCAGAACGAATGATTGTCTGCTAATATTTGGAACCAAAGTGAGTATAACTGCATCCCACATAACCAAAATGGCCCAAGTAACCCTGAAGGGCGGAAATAAAATGCAGACCATGCCGTTGTCGATATATTAAGCCCTAGCCTAAGCTAAGATCCTTATATGACAAATACAATAAGTCTAATTCGGGGGGCTGCCGACCCCGAACCCCCGCTCTAAGCTGTTCTTTTTTCTAACGTTATAACATATCGCCCCTTAGGGTTACTTGGGCCATCAAAATTATAGCGGATTTCTAGTCAAACAAAGGAATCGACTAAAATCGTGATTGGATACAGCAAAAAATAATAGCTGTTGTAGATGTCACGGATTATGTTATTATTATTATTATCAATTTCTTTAGCCTTGTGCAATCGCTGTTACCCCTTGCATATGAGCACATATTAGTGCATATTTTTAAATTGCGCTAAATTGTTTTTAGACGCCTTAATTCCGTCATCCAAATCTCCGTTTCATTCGCAAATTTCTCAAGTAGATCGTAGCAAGGTCGACCTGATAGACGAAACCATAACAGTTATTGAGCCTGCAATTAATAGGATAACCTATGATCGTGCAATATACATCGCATGGTCGGTGGCTCTCATGATTGTGTACTTGTACACTATCGATATCGAAGTGCACATCAACGTACTTGCGTTGCCTGTAAGTGTGCGTATGGACTATGTAATTAATGTATTTAGCTAATAATATCAATTTGCAATATGAAACTATCTCTTGCTATCCCTAAGTATTCTCAATTAAAATATCCCAATAGTATTCTCAATTAAACTAAAAACGAAAAACGTAATCACGGTCTGCTGATTCGAACGCTGCTCTAAAATGAACATCAACAAAATGGACTGATTTCTCTGATATTCGTAGCGCGACTGAAATATTTAGCGCAGCGTGAAGTGTTAAGCACAGCTGCGGCCTGGTGGAAAGTATGGCTTGATTTTCCAGTGTAAAGCTGCCCGCTGCATTTTTGCATCCCTTATGAACACTAGCCTTTAAGACTTTTAGTGTTATCACTAAAAGCGAGGTGCACTATTGTAATTGTTATACGAGGCGTTAATTTTTTTAAAAAGGGTACCAGAACTGCCAACTCCCGGTGCGAGGGGATGTCCTTTTTCAAATAACAGCAAGCAGCTTTTCTGGTTATTTGACAACACTGTTGCCACCAGCTTTGAAAACTTCGGGTGTCAGATTGTCGATTCTAGAAGCTCGATTAGATTTGAGGGATCTTATCGCAGCTGACATTTTGTTTTGTGATGGTTGCAGATCCGCTCCATATACGTTAAATTCTTCCCGGTAGCCAGACTCATGAGATGTAACAGAATTATCCGGCGGCGTGGAGCTCAGTTGCTGATCGGAGTGGTGTTTCCAGCAGACTATACGCATGGTACTGGTATGTTACTGCTTTATCGTCCACGAATTTTTCCACAGATACAGCTATTTCTATTCGAAATTTGACATACCTTGTTGAAGAGTCGTTTTTGGTCTCCGACATTGTTGGCAATATTCAGTTCTTCGATGACTCGAGAGGCTTCACAACGCTTCCTCCAGGCTGAGGTCTACTCGCTTCAAGACGATTGCTCGTGACGGAATTGAGTCTATCCTCGTAACTTGTCCAACTAGATCGCGCGACCTTTTGACACGCAGATTACCTTCTTTAATGACAACTGCTAAGTAAATTTTGAAGATAGTCCATAATTGACGTCGGCTCCTTCATTGGTTGACGCAAGATCATCAAACTTATTTTGTAAGGCACTTGGAAACGCACGACATATTCATGGCTAAGCAGCGCAAAGGCGGAACTAAGACGATGAGCATATTTTTCCGGTATCTTGGTAGTTAGGTTAATCCGAACTTTGACTGCCAAATGGCCCATGGTCTGTGTTGAGTGTATTAATCTGAACGACAGTCGTAGACGCAAGTATTCCTGCGCCTGCTAACCATAATGAAGTCGGAAGCTTTGTAGTGTATGAACATGTATTTCTATTTGACACGTCCGTTTTATCCCGTTTCTGTTCAGATTATTTCGAAATGGATATTTTCATTTTGCTCAATTCTCTTTAATCGGTGAAAATGCAACGCATAATAGTATTTGTGCTTTTGCAGCAATAATATTTATAACGAATAGCTAAACGTAGTGCTTATTGGGTTTGGCTGTTTGATGAGAATAAAATTAATATGTAGCTAGGCGTAATCTTGTCCACCATTAATTTCATATGTGGAAACGTTAATGTTTAAAAGAACAACATCTTAGAGCGGGGGTTCGGGTCCTGGGGCCCCAATTTACAGTGGCGGCTAAAAATAAGTGCTATCGAACACGATCGGGATTTCGTTTAATCGAAAAAATTTGAACTTTTATAAGTTTTAACTTTATTTAATTACTCTAAAATCAAAATTTCGTTTAATCGAAGGGATTATTTTGCACTTATTTCTTCTGTGACTATAGTCTAAACTTTATGAAATTTGAAGGTTAGACTAAGGCTTAGGGTACCAATAACGGTATATCTTGCTTTATGGTTACTGCGCCCCTGCATGTGGAGTTTAGTTTTTACTCTTTTGAACTGTGTCCACAGAATAATCTTTTGAACATCAGCGGCTAGTTATATGATATTTTATCCTTGGATAGTAGTTTCGAGTAAGTAGTCCAAGCTGTTCAATCATGTATATGGTGTCTGACTGCATTATGGAAATAGCTGTCACCGTTTTGTTGGATGATTACCGAGGGCGCAATGCATGAGTAAACTTAAGTTGTGTCCCTCACCATCCTCTTTTGTGAAAAGCAATTACCATTCAGTCGTTCACTGAACACAAATTTCATTTTTTCCATTAAAGAACAGAAATTAGCCCGTTTCATATTTCATACATTGTAATTGAGAATGTCCGCGAACACATTGGTGTTAAAGTACAGAGGCCGAATTGCATTCGCTAATGGCTATGGAACAGAAAAATGTCAAAATCGGATACGGCTATTGATATCCGAGTTTTGTTTACTAACAACGTTTTGTACATGGTGTCAAAAGAGGATGGTTGGCGGCGCAGTTTAAGTTTACTCTTGCATAATTTATTCTAATCTATTATAGCCAAATGAAGTGCATTCATGGAGCATTGTAAACAAAAACATACAGCTTTTAGGCCGTGTGCGACTACGGCTGTAATTACATTGTAAGCGTTCATCTACCTGACATACCGTTCCCGGGGTTACCATACAAATAAGTTGTTCATTAAGGTTCGTCGAATAAACATATCGAATCTTTTATTGCACGAATTGAATATATATCGCATTGCTTACGTTAACAGTTATTTTGATAATATTATGCTGGGCTCTTCATTCGCTGAAAATTTTGCCAGGGGCATGAACCATGCGTGCCTATCCTGTTTTGTTATTTGGAAAAAATTATGTTACAGAACTCTATCAACTCAAGCAAAAATTTGCTGTTTTATGTTCGCGAACATTTAAATTATTTGCGAAATTTTGTCGCTTTTAAATTACGAGGGTTATGTTCGCCAACAGAGACTAATCCTAAGTGAAAACTAATAATTGTCGTAGAACTGTTATTGGCCGATTGCGAATCACTACTTCGGGGTTAGCAATGAATCGAATCCATTTTCTTACTTGTTCGCTAACAATGTATGTGGATTCGACATCGGGTTTTGCAAAATAGGATAGGTAGTGAGCGCACGTTAAGTTTAGTCGTGCTCCAGGCCCCCCCCCCGGTTCCGAAACGGGGGGCGCCCAATTTTGCCAGGGTGCATTTTGATAAGGGAAAACGGTTAAAAATCGTGTCAAAAACAAACGCTTTTAATGTACATAAAAACGATTTCTAAGCAAATTTTGACAAAATTTGCTAAATTTTTGGCTTCGGAACGAAATTTTAGTACAAAATTTGATCCGATTTTATGTACTTTGGACCGATTGGAAACAAAAATTTTTTTCCAAGAGTTGGTGAACCGGAGGGAGCGCAAAATATTGCCATGGAGCATGAACTGGGGGCACCTGTTCTGAACCAGGGGGAACCTAAAAATGCCAGGCCCTCCAATATGGAGAGCCCAGTTATGTAGCAGTTTAGCAGTCGTTAGAACTTTTTGTTTAGCGCTGTTATGTTACAATTCCGTTAAAATCTCCGGCTTGTCTACCTGGAGAATCGAGCTAGAAGTTCGGCGAGCATTTATTACCATGCCATTAAATTGTGTTCGTTACTGCAGTACGTTCTTTATTCGTTACTGTAGTCTATTCTGTTTGTATCTGGTTGCTGCTATAGTGACTCCAAAAAAAGCTTAATATATACATCGTAGGTCGAACTTGCATATATATATTATTCGTACTATTTAGCAGTAAATAATATACGACAAATTACATAGTTACTGGTTAAATATATATTGTGTTGTTATTTTAGCACATGCGGTATATACGCTCCTTTTGTTTCAGATGATGGGTCTGCGGTTTATGGTTGTTCTGGTGATTGGTTTTTGTGTCCTCAACGGTATCATAAGCGCTACGGTTGAAAAGAATTTCCTTATTGCAGCTCGTGAGAGCATAAGAGTGGCAAAAAATCATTTTTGAAAGACAAGTATATAGCTGATGTCTACGAATTTATAAAATTTATAAAAAAATATGTATAATTTTATTATATACTATGTATCAGAGATAGAACCGGTCATCTCGGATCGCAATTGTTGCGGGTTTATGGTGTGTAACCCGGTCTGATCCAGAAGTTCTCCTCTGTACTGTGCTCAAAATAACAGAACAGTGTTTTTGGTTTGTTCTTAATCTGTTCAGCCCTACCGCAGAGCCACGTTGGCAACTTAAATTACGTGTAAACAAGCTGTGCGACGGTTATTCGTAATTCGCGATAAGAAGTTGCCCATAAAGGGAGAAGTTTCGTATAAAGTTTTTTCTGTATTTTAGGGCACGTTCATTCCGTTCAGCCCTGAATCAAATTATAAATTATTTAGCTCTCGAAAGCAGTATGCGTTCTTTGTTAGATCAGTTTCACAAACTAGTACTTCCAAGCTACTTGCGATTAGCATACAAACATCTTCAAAAAGTTACAAAACCAGTTCTAAGATACCGCCAGATGGCTTGAATTTCCTTTCAACACCTGTTTTTGTTCGGGATTGAATCTCTAGCCAAAGCGCTACAGAAAATGCAAATGTAATTCGGCAACAGCAGTCTGCCATGTAGATACCAAACTGTTTTGCAGGACCATTTCTGTTACGAAATTCGTGGATTATTCGTTGGTTGCTTTGGAAAATAGCCTTATAAATAGGTTGCTTTCCTAACCGGGTCAATACCATGATTGGGTCGCCGGATCACAAAATGGCGATCCGGTTCCATCGCTGTTGTGTATATATATTTATAAATGCATGTGTGTGCCAAATTGTTATTAGTGCACGCCTCGCAATCATGAGGTCCTGTATTCTAGCTGTCCTGCTTCGCATAACATTTTGGGAAGAAATTAGACCATGTTGCTGGAGGGGGTACCCTGTAAAATGTGGACCAGCTTGCCCGGAAGGTATACGAAGTTTCCTTATCTTGTGGAACTGGCATTTCTTTACTGCTAGCGTGCCCCGAACGCTAGCCATTATGCTATCTGTGAGCTGTTGCTTAGTTCCTCAAGAAAGCGAGTGACTAACGATGCACTTGCAAACTCACGCCGCACATCCGCTTCACAATCTACGGTTTATCATATTTCACACACTATTCGGGAAAGGGTTAAATTTTCAAAAACTTGATTTATTGTTTTTGTATTCTGAAAACCAAATTAAACAAAATTTCACTGCAAATATTTGCAAAAATGTGGGCGAAAGCTATTTTGAAATTTCCCATTAAATTGGGTAACGACTTGATTTTCTTGAGGGAAATATGTAAACTAAATTCAGCAATTTCAGTAAGTATAACCAAAAGTGCATTAGGGAAGAGTATGACACTATCCTGCATTCACAATGTAAACCCATGTTTGATGACGCAGGCGTTTTCGGCCTGACCCCTTCCATTTTTTGGGGAGGGGGTGGAGAGCCATGGACCCCCCAAATTCTGTGGGCTGTCGGTTTATAAGCAGCTGCTGGTTCAACCGAACACCCCCCACAGAAACCGGGGGTCTTTTGCATCTCGCCCCCCCTCCCAAAAACTGCGGGGGGGTCAGGCCGAAAACGCCCACGCCATCAAAAACGGGTTTAGATCTGAGTGCAGGGAAGTGTCATCCTCTTCTCTAATGCAGGGAAGTGTCATCATCTTTCCTACTGCACGCTTGGTATAAATAAAATGTGGATAAAAGAAATTTCAGGTTATTGTTCTAAAACTGTTTTTGACTTAAATATGCTAATTTAGAATAATTATTTCCAGTTGTGTGGTGCAGCTGCGGGATCCAATATGGTTTTCACCAAAATTAAATTAGTTTTCTGTAATATATATAAAGTGATTCCTTTTTATGTATTATATATGTTACGTTAGTCAGTGACGCTTTAACAATATTGTAATCATTCCTCGTTCATCTGTGATACACCGCTGTCATAAATTTTAACCAGTACCCAATAAATGCTCAGTGTGAGATTATTTCGTGCGAATATTTATAAGCTGTGCCCGATTTGTCGGATAGCCGGGTAGTACGTCACGTCCCCTGATACAGCGGTCGAATATTGCGTTTGTTGAACGTTACCTAAAAATTTATTTTTTGCCATTTACACGAAAATTATTTACAAAAGCTTTAGGATGAGTGTGGGTAAATAGTTAAAAAACTAACGAACTCATGTCCGATTCCGGAAAACACAACTATAACAGTTAGGTCTGGCCTCTGATTGTGACATGGGCCGCTAGATATCTGCAAAATAATTTGTTAAACGTTTTTAAAACACTGGCATAACCTTTACAAATAGCAAATTTCAATATTGTATGGATGTGTAAGCTTAAACTTGTTGAACGGGTCTTAAAGGGCGATTGCACGAAAACTGAATGATCCAGAAAGCTAAAAAGAATACTTTAATGTGTATTCAGTATTTGTTATACCCGAGCAACGATGTAATGACAAAAATGTTGCATATATGTATTGGTACATATACGCATTTCTGAAAGCACACGCGGCATCATAGCAACAAGGGCTCGTCTAGGCGGTAAGGCTCACACGATCTCTAACCCTGGTTTTCCCGACTAAAATTGTGATGTTGGTATGTTCTACGGCATAAGTGGACATACATATTTATTTATGTTTTTCTGTTTACTTATTTTTTGTTTTAAACGAGAAAATTTTAAATTCTCCTTACGCATTTTCCCAAATTTGTAGTTCCTGGTTTGCCGATTTCCCTTCTTGAAATTTTATAATTATTAAACAGCTCTCCTATTCTTCGGTGCAAAATCTTGCAGGCAAATAAAAAAATTTCACCCCTCCATGTTGGCAGACCTACCGCTGCGGCATTAGAAGAACCTGAATAAATCAGCTTAAATAACTGTTGCAGTTCCTTCTTTAGATTAGCAATGATTGGTCACCGTGGGTTATAGAACCTGGCTTTTATGGTTACTAAGCTTCAAATTCTTGCGGAGCACACGGTGGCGTAATTTTTTTATATATTTTGTGTATATTTCTGCGGAACGTAACAACTGTTGCTTATGGTTTCCTGAGAGCAATACATAAAGTGTTTTTATTACATTATGACCAAGATTTTGCGTTTACCAGGACATTTCTGGACTATAATGAAACGCCTATTATGTTATTCAGCTTGATATATATTTGAAGAGCCAAGCTACAGCCTATATGAAGATATATATGAGATACACGCTTAGTGTATCTGAAAAAGACACAGCTGGTTCTTAGAAAAGCATATATACTCATAAGGGAGAGCATTAGCGGATCCTGATGGGAGAAGCAGCAATTAATTTATCCTTCCTCCATTTTTGCCAGTTTCCACCCAAGTTTGCCGCGACCGGCTGGAGGGATGAGGGCGGAGCTTTCAGGGGGATGAACTTCTGTCAACCAGGTCGCTCGGCTTCCGCTATTGGCGGAGAAAGCCCTCACACCGACCGTCTAATTTACTTTGGGAAGACGAAAACGACTTCTTCACCGATGACCTGGCATTTCCTACTCAGTCTGTTCAAACGCTTGCTACGCACGACGAGCTACCGATTAACTAGATTGATAACGGAACTGAGGGACGCTCAGCAAGGTTTAAGCCAGCGGAACTGGGAGAGAAAAGCGCAGAAATGCTGTAAATAATGACAGAGGGCCGGATATGGTTAATGAAGTGTCGAATTGATCCTGCGTGTCTCCAGAGCCGGGCCAAGCGGAAGAGGCTAGGTTTGGGATACGCCAGCTGGGCCAGATCTTAATCAACTAGTTACAATGAATGCCATTTGCTTGAGAAATAAGACACAAAAATAAGTTTCCCCACAACCTTGACGATAAGACAAGTCGTAAAGGTAACAATGCTACGATATAATATGTAAAACACGTTTATTCATGTAAATTTGTGGAACAAGGTTTGAACGATACTAGGTAATGTGCACTACGTGTTTATGCAAATGCTACTGCCACAAGATTTTTCAAAATTTTTACCATTATAATAGCTACAAAAAATGACGATTGCCAAAATGTAAGGGCGTTTAGGGTAGTCTAATGCGGTAGCATAAAGGTATATTGAACCAAAAGGTAGCGCTCGCTGCAACAACTGTAAACAACGTTCAACATTTAATGGCTTATAACACGCCAAAACAACAAACTTCACCGCAAGTAGAATAAATCTTAATATATGTTAAATTCAGTATACACTGAAACTTTGATAAATTCGTAACAAAATAACCTAAAAATAAATCTGGGTATTCGCCATCATCCGAATGAATCTAGTATGCCACCGACGCTTCCCATAACTCAGACATCTTGTGCCTACTAATACTGCGCGATTTATTGATGCATTTCAGGATGAAGGTAAAGCAGGATAAAAAACATTCAAAGATAGCCTCCTATCCTGCGGAATTGTTTACGATGAGGGAAGTGACGAACAACCCACAAACTCAGACAATAGGATATTAATAAAAGAGAACAAATGTCAAACCAAGTTGATAAAAGAACTATTTTAATTTTTCGCGAACAAAATTCTTTTACTGCGCATACAGCCTGTGATGATTGGTTCGTGTGCGAGCAAAACAGGTCGGTTAGTTATTTCTTCTTGCCTTGGACTTTCTGTGCGGCTTTGGTAGTTTTACCAGCTACGTCGGCTTTATCAACAGCCTTGATGACGCCTAAAAGTATAAAGTAGCGCTGTGTAGAACACTGAAACAGCAATAATTACAAATACTTAAACGCGGTCAGCAAAATGGTAACTGTGAACAGCGCCTACGCGTTGCAGCATCGCAACCCGTGTACGCGGACATACGTGAATCGTTATCTGTTCGTGTCCCATTTACGATCGTTGAATTGATCTGACATAACAAAACAGGTGCACTCACACATCGCCACAAGCAACAAAAACATGTCTGCTAATAGCCGCCTTTAGATGCAACTGTGCAAAGCCAACTCATTACAATACTCACTCTTCTCGTAACCTCAGAAGAGACATTTGAATACTGGACTAATTTTGACAAAAAGTCAATGAAGTAATCGCCAACAATGGTATAACCCAAAAATCTACAAAACGCAAAACCAAAGGCGTTGCCAAATTTTGGAGAAATGCCACCTTACTTAATAGAGGCCATTTAGTATATATCTGGTGATACAACATACCAACTGCAACAGTCTGTCGCATATCACGAACGGCGAATCGACCAAGCGGCGGATATTCCGAGAACGCTTCTACACACATCGGCTTTGAAGGGAAAAGCTCGACAATGCCGGCGTCGCCAGATTTCAGAAACTAAATCAATGCAGCAACACTAATGTAGTGTAATAATATATGCATACTACGTTATACCGCACACAATATTTCGGTTCTAAAGCATCCAAACACCAGGAACGAAACTGCCAAATGGTAACGTGTAGCCTGGTTAATGAAAAGCAAAACCCATACAAAATCGCTACAATTATGACTAATGGCTACATAACTTGGGGATCTGTCAATGCCATGTTACTGCAGACTTCAAAACGTTACCGTGCCACAACCACTCACTTAAGTTATGAAAACAATACACCGAACCATAGAAAACGATAAAATGAACCACATACTTGCAGTTAGTAAAATACAAAAACAAAATTAATTTTAGATTTATGTGCACAGGCGTCACAATGACGACTTAGCTGTTCGTCCTGTTTAAGTGAAAAATAAACTGTTCTTACATCATATACTTCCTTGGAACTTGCCCACTCAGAAATCTATGTTCGTGCAAGATAAAGTGTTAAAGCAAACTAAACACTATTAAAAGTTTAGCCTAAATCGAGGTTCTATCGGTGACAAGAATTTACGTAACAGCATCTTTCCCGTTGTCGGTATCGTCACGAATTAAGATGTATAGTCTCTAAAATTTTTAATTTGACAACGTAGTGGAATGCATAAAAGAAGGAAACTCGCCTTAGGATTATCTTCCAATTTTTTTCCAGACCGACGATCAATCTTCTCCTTCAGCTCGGAAAATTTACAGGCGATATGCGCGGTATGGCAATCCAGGACTGGAGTATATCCGGCTGAAATTTGCCCAGGATGATTGAGAATAATCACCTAAAAAGTTGAAATTGCAATACAGAAACATATAAACTAGTAACTTGAGATTGCAGAACGAATGAAGCATATGTACACTTACACCCTTTGCGTGCACAGTCAATAAGTTCTCAATAGAAATCATCGATATGTCGATATTACTTAACTCAGAAGAAGGTAGAACAAAACTAACAACGGTTTCCCATGCCAGAGTCCCCAAGTGCAAGCTACAGCCTCCCGGGACATCACAATAAAACTAGGAATGTCGGGTCGATAAACCATGCGGACATTATACCTGTGTACCCATGGGTCGCAGAGCAAAATCAACACCGTCAATGAGTTTACGATGCCCGAGTACCCCCAGGAAGTCCGAAAAAATTTTCTAATTTTGGGTCGAGGAACATCGAGTGTGCCATACCTCAAACCACACGAACCGGAACCTTAATGAAAAACCAAAAAGAGGCATCGCATTTATCGTTTTAGAAGGAAATAAAACCAACCAGAAAAATCCCAAAGTTAAAATAAAAATAACCTTGCTTCCGTGAAGGGTGCTAAAACGGGGTAAAACAAACCCACACTTTGACCCCTGACCCACATCCCAAATCAAAAACGCTTGGGGGCGAACACGGTAAATCGACTATGCCGGTTCGAATGAGCACACGATCATGAAAATCGACTAAGTCGTTCCCGAGTTGCCAACCACACACAGACGTAATTTAAAAGCTTTCACCCAATCTCAACTATGTCCTGATAAAATAATGTTCATAAGAAATTCCTTTAAAGCAGTAGGAAACAAATATTTATGCAGTGCAGTAAAATCGACACGTATCCAAATGAAATCAACGCTAGGAACATAAATAAAACCAACGCTACAAACTTAACAGAACTGACGAGGCGTGCTATTTAAAGAGTTTGGGAAAGCGCCATAAGCTTAGACAGAAAAACTACCTGAGCGGTGAACGATTTAGCTCCTTTCGCCGGATCGTTCTTTGAGTCAGACGCTACATTACCACGACGAACCTCTTTAACAGAGACGTTCTTTATGTTAAATCCAACGTTATCGCCTACAAATATTTATTTATTGTACTACAACATATTAGTCGCTAAAGCTGCAGCAGCGGTAGTTCACATGACTAAAATATAATTCAATGCGCTCCTATGCTACAGTTCCAACGCTACAATCCCATCAAAGTCCTCTGTGATCACATAAGTCTCTGAATTACGCTTGCAACACAAGTAAAATTAACATGTCACATTATTTAATAACATCCAAATACAAGTAAAATTAACATGTCAAATTATTTAAGAAAAATCGCCGAGTCACCGTAAACATTGATATTGACTACACTGGCTGAGCCCCGTACGGTTCAGCTGCACATATCGATGAGCTGATCCAGCATAGTTCCTTCTGTGATCACATAAGTCTCTGAATTACGCTTGCAACACAAGTAAAATTAACATGTCACATTATTTAATAACATCCAAATACAAGTAAAATTAACATGTCAAATTATTTAAGAAAAATCGCCGAGTCACCGTAAACATTGATATTGACTACACTGGCTGAGCCCCGTACGGTTCAGCTGCACATATCGATGAGCTGATCCAGCATAGTTCCTTTTCCCGCTGTTCAGGTGCACATTGACGTGTTGATTTCGGATAGAGTATATGGATATAGGATGAGTCATCGGTTTTGCTTTGAATAGACGAAATTATGTCGAAATCCATCCACCCGAAGAGGGATTGGTAGTCCCAGATATTAAAGTTTGCAGAACCTCTCCCACTAGCGCTCAGTCGAAATTCCGTTCGTTCTATTTCAATTACGTCACTTACAAAATTCCTGTTATTAAACATCGCACACGCTAATCACTTTTCAGAAGGGCCATTATATCAGCCACACAATAGAAAAGTTCAAGCAGCTGATAATTCGTTTAAGAAGATCGGAGGCCGCAACTTCCCACGAAGGTTATATTGCTTAATAGCTATTTGAAAAAATCTTTTGCAGTCAAAAACAAACGCACAGCGTCACGCAACAAATGGTATTAATTTTATCAAGATTGCAGAACATAGTGGACCTAAGCCACACAATACAAAAGTTCAAGCAGCTGATAATTCGTTTAAGAAGATCGGATGAACCGCAACTTCCCACGAAGGGTATATTGCTTAATAGCTATTTGAAAAACTCTTTTGCAGTCAAAAACATAAACGCATAGCGTCACCCAACAAATAACTATTAATTTTATCGAGATTGCAGAACATAGTGGAGCATAGGAACAACTACGCCTTTTGCTTGCAAAGCCAATTCGATCTCGATATACGTCAATATGCTATATGTGAATATCACACAGTACTGCACAAGTTAGAATCTATTAGTTATAAAAACTTTTATTAAAACTATGTGAAACCCACCCGGCACGGCCTCAGTTAGTGCTTCGTGGTGCATTTCGACAGACTTCACCTCTGTGCTCAACCCTTGCGGAGCAAATGTAACGACCATACCGGGTTTAATGATTCCCGTTTCAACACGACCAACCGGCACAGTTCCGATACCTGAAATCATACAACGATTAACACTAATTGTAAATGAAACAAAAGATCTCCGAAAATTTCTTAATGGTATTAATGATAAGCAAAGACGCAAGCCAGCCTGGATTTTACTACATAACTGCCATAGATAACAGCATACATATACGTACGTATATGTCGATGTCGTATTCGGGGATTTGACGGAAATTCGACATCTACGGAGACTATGAAACATCGTACCATACGCTAGACAAGAGTAACCATAAACTAGAAGGTATGACTGCGAGTAAGACGTATATAGTCACGGATACGTTTTAACGAATTACGTTTTCAGCAGTCCAGAAAACCTTTACATTCACAGATTTAACAATTAAAGCGTCACATTGACAACCAACGAAATCACACATAGTTTAAAGGATGGGTGGTCCCGTGTAATACAGAAGGCTTAAAACGGTTTATTAGTCACAGATACGACCACATGAATCATATCAGCGACATAGTGAACCATTATAACAGCATATTTATTTTAACACATTTTCAATCCATTGCACCTTCCCTATATTTTACTATTTTATATATTTCTACAGTTTACCACGAACATGAGAAGTGCACTCTACAAAGAAAAACTGTTACGTGCGAGAATGTTGTTAACTGCCACAACTGATCAGATAACAGAATATTCGGCAACGTCCAGGCGACATTTCGCTGGGGAAAGAAGAAAATGTTATCATCATCTCAGGATAAATTGTGCTTAAACGCTATTCGATCTTATGCAAATTAGCTTCGAGTCAATACAAACGTAAATATATTACCGTAACACAACACCAAAAATGATCACACAGGACTTTCCAAAATGTTAGTGAATTTCTGAATCGTACTAAACCATCTTTATAAATGGGTATCGCAAAATCTTGTGTAATTGTTTTATAACCAAACATAGATCGAAATTGTCAAAATTTGCTTCAAAATAGTTTTTTCTCTTCATCATATGTGGTTACAAAATCGGGCGCCCCGGTTCTAGCTTCCTGGTAAGATATTCAGCGAATGAAGAGAGTTATAATTGCCCGCAATTCCGTAGCACAAAACCCAAAAATGTACAAGTATACCTCCAATCTTGTATACGTCCTGCAGGGGAAGCCGTAGTGGTTTATCGGTAGGTCGAGTAGGCGGCAGGATCTGGTCCATAGCTTCGAGGATAGTTTTACCGCTAGCATTACCCTCTTTCCGCTCGACGCTCCATCCCTTGTACCTGTAAAGAAATATATACGCCCAAGTTTAAAAACTAAATTTTATAGTAAACATATCATACTGCTATGACATTGCCTCTATGGGACTTAGAGGCTGAAAAGGCTAAAATGTTTATTTACCGAACAAGATGTCGGTCTCTGAACTCCCAGCTGCACGTTTGTTCCGCTGTACAAGACTGTGCAAACGGCGTCAACCTGAATGTTTATGTAACGCATGGAGCGTAGACTAGACAATTTTGATCTGTCTCCAATCGCCTACCGTTACTAGACATACGATCGTTAAAATATTATTCTGTATGACACTTGAAATTATTGCCTTAGCTGCTGTTTATGTTTGGACTATACATTTGATAATTTGAATTTTGGCGGTTCAGCTTGTTGTACCGATGCTAGCGAAGCGTGCGGATTTCTCGTGAGGGCGCGACATGAAAAATCGCGAAAATTTCTTTATCCATCGCTGTAACCCATAAGTCATCGTCGGGTTAAGCCTAAGCCTATAGACAAAATTTTTTCCATTTGTGACAATAAGGTAAACGGTATAAGCTCTGGCCCCATCTTCCAAGTCACAATGGCAAAAAAACTAGAAAATTTTCCAGCGTTTCGCAGTTTATTTCTCATGAGACAGGCTTCCCCAAAAATCAGGCTACCCGGAATCAGCTTAACAACATCTACAACTCTGCTCAACACCACTTTTTGTCAGAAAACTACCTGAACCGATTAATAGTTGACGAGATTTCTAGAATGTAGTGTTTGTTTTGAAACAGTTTAGGACCGATAAACCCGGTTTGTTTAACCGCAGCTGGCTGGTTAGTCATGCAGAGATCCCCTCCCCCAGTTTTACGGTTGCAACCCGGACCTCCCCAGTTTTGAGGGAGTCGGTTGGACAGGTAGCTCCTTATAAATCGACCCCCATAACACTGAGAGGTCCGAGTCACCACCCATACCACGAAACGGGGGTCAGGCCACACGGGACGGGTCTGAGATCGTGGTCTAAAACATGGGAGGTCTGAAATGGCTGTCCAAGAACATAAAAGGGTTGGTGGTCTGAGAAATTTTTGGCTCCGCCATTTTATAATTCACCCAGCGGGTGTAAACGTGGGAGGTTTTAGGACGAAAACGACCGCGACGTACCGCGTGAGACAGTAAAATATGTATCACACTCTGTACGTTCATGACTAGTCGGCTATATGGATCATTCCGTATGCTTTCGGGTATAGCAAAATTTATTATAAAAAAATATAAATTATTTATAGGCCAAAATAGCACCTTATAGGGGTAAGAACAGCTCAATGCACTTATAAAACAATGAAACCATGTTTCATAGAATAACCCTATATGCCTTCATACACCCAAGAAAAAACAGGTTCATTAATGTAATTTTACCTTATTGACAAAAGCAGGAAAAGCACTTACTGCATGATATGAACGGTTGAGCGTTTTGTGAAAGTTCGTACTGTGATAACTGGATATTCCGACATGTCCCTTTAAAGTTTTGCCCGGCCTGCCAATCACCCGGCAAGTTACTTTGTAATCTATTGTAATTGCCTCAGTTGGTAGTGCATGTAAGAAAATAATCAGTTTTCAGTACAATTGGTGGTTAGGTTACATCATCGGCAATTAATGGACCCTCGAAGCGCAACAGATGTAGGCTTGCCTAATTAGTAGTCTTTACAAACGACTCCTGGCTCATCCCAGTCACGCGTTATACTTAACGCACCATTTATCAGTATTGACATTTAACTCAATATACATATACGTACCAATGTGGCAACATTGACTACGTGACTTATGGTAAGGGTTGCCCCACGCTCAAAGTCAATGTTACCCCTGTAGGGTCAAGCGAATTTTCTAATGTCAAGTTCTCCGGTAGCTATGCCTGAGTCTATATAAAAAGATAATAAAAACTAAGAAAAGAAAAATGTCGTATCCAGACAACATGCAACAGGAACTAGATCGGACCCCAGCTTTTGAATTGGAAGCTCTAACAGACAATATGCACATTATTGCAAGTGTCATTTGTGTCCATTTTCATTATTATTAGGAGAACGCTTCCGATTCTTGCATCTCTGCATTGTGAATTTTGCAGCCTCGTTTGCAGTACAAAATGATGCGTAAAGCTAGCCCAATTACAAACTTAGTATATATTTTAACTAACCAAACATGAACTTACCAGGGCATTTTGTCAGATGGCTCTAACATGTTATCGCCAACCCAACCGGAAATTGGCACGAACGGTACAGCTTTTGGATTATAACCAATCTTTTTAACATAATTGGAAACTTCGGTGACTACTTCATTGAAACGAGCCTTAAATGAAATTCACATGAGGGCTTGACATTGCGCTCCAGCAGCAGTGATCGAACTCTCCCAAAAGATCACGTTTTAACATATCTCGTGTCACCGCCAAAGTGGAGACTAAATATATATATATATAGAATTTACACCCATTTATTTCGCGTTTAAGTCTGATAAGCATATTTTGACACAACCGTGCAGCATAGGTAGGCACAACAATACAGCGTACACAGCCGCAGGAAAGGTCAAATTTTCATTACAAATGGACGAATTGCTGCACATACACGAAGGGTGGGCGACACGCTATATTTAACAGTATTGAACCAAGCCTTTTGCACTTTCTGCAAAGGACGTACTGGAAACTCAAGTGCTGATAAACCAAGGCGATTTCTCTCAATCTGCAACACGAAACCTACCTAAATTGTGGAAGGAGGTCGTCTGACTACTTGTAGGCCATCTGTTTGCCGTGCATGCCGAAAATAGGATTTACAACCATGGACAGCAGTAGCTAATTTAAAATCGAACTAAAAAACTAAATATAGAAATTTTGGTGAACATGAACAGCGGTCTCTGAAGAAGTGGCCTCTGCTTGATCAACGGTGCTAGCGTGGAAAAATAAGATATATACTTACTGTAACACTCGACAAGTTTCGAAAGACCGCAGGACGGATCAAAAAGGGGTGCGACAGATCATGTTCTTGGCCGTATCTCAGTAACAACCATTGCGGTGCAGATATTGTGGACAAATCAGGTTAATTTGGTATATATAGAGCAATTAATGTTCTACAAAGCTTTTGCGCACTGAAATTCTAGAGTCCACCAGAATTAGAGTGTAAAAGATTTTTTAACGAGCTAAAGAGACCCATTAGAGCTGTATGGATGATACGTTGCTCCAGATGATGCACCGCTGTCAATATTTACGCTGCAGGGTTGGTGCAAAACGGAATATTTTGGGCGGGCCCACGATAATAACAAAATCTCCAGAATCACTAGTGATATTGGGCTCATGTTGTAGAGCAATGCAGCTACAATGTATGTATATACCTGCATATGTTACGCTGTTATACACTGCATGGCTGGGCCGAAATGGGTGTGGAATATGCCCATAAGACACGAAAATAGCAGCATATCCTCAACCGATCGAGCTATATATACCAGTCGTAGTGGAACTACATTTTTTGAGCGGAGCGACGGCATTATTAATATGAACGTACTCCATGTCTTAGGAATATATTAATACCCAGACAACAATGAGTATATAAATGAAAGAATAGTTTTATTCCGTTCGAACGAAAAGCAAGACAAAGGAAGTCACTCGGCTTATACAGCATGGTGATGAATGGTAACCGAAGCACAGCAATGAAATCATAGGACACGGAGTCTGAAAATAATTTTGCTTATAACATTCGTACTATACTATTCCTGTATGTACAATGCATCTATTATTTCCCGATGGAAAACTCAACGCATATGCCGTTAAAACGACTCTACGACCAATAATTAAGCTGTTATGAGCTTAATTAGGGTGTTAATTAGCTAATTAGCTTAATTAATGATAAAATTGGCAAGTTGCCAAACTTCTAAAATATCAGATGCACATCCTCACATAAGCTTTCAAAAAAAAGTTTTTTGAAATAGGTTCAGTGGTTCTTGAGATCCATGAAAGACTAACGGACGAACGGACATCGACTTTTTTGCTGCCACACAGAAAATAAAAACGCTTCGCTAGGTCGCCTCACTTCAATGAGAGATATTGGTTCATTTTGTAAAGCTATGCAGCAGCTATGTAGCTGAAACGCTGTTGTCATTATTAACGCTGCAAGATTTGATTAAAATGTGTTTTTGATGGTGCAAGAGAGGCCCAAAACACTAGAGAATAACAGTACCTCCGCAGGGGCTAATGCATGAGTAAACTCAAGGTGACCTCGCCAACCATCCTATTCTGTCATCAACGATGCCGAATCCCAAACCCTTGTTACGGAAAACGGGGTTAAATTCATTCGATTTTTCGCTAACCGAAAATTGGCAAAATCAAATTCAAGTTCCAGGAATTTGACCTTGTGTCCGAACAGAATTTTGCCAATTTCAGTTTGCAGAAATTTTGTTACCTAATATATTATCAATTAAATTTAGATTATACAGTGTTAGCGAACAGATTTAATGCAAAAGTGACGTCACAATCAAATCGACAAATTTTCGTTCCCAGACATATGGGTAATTTAACTTCAATTTTTGCGAACACAAAATGGCTAAATTTCAATCACGAGCGCTGTGTTCGCGAACAGATTTACACCGAATTTTACCTGACCAAAAAATTCCGTAACCGCTCCGAACAAATTTTATCCAAAAATACAAAATAGGATGGTCAGTTTAGTTTACTCGTGCATAATATGCTTTAACGTTTGTTACAACTGAATCACTGTCATTGCACTGAATAATATAACGTGTACGCTTTAGCGTGGGTAAGCTAACCTCAGAGTACGGCGGTTCAGTTGTATCCATTTTATTGCATGCCACGATCAGTTGTTTCACTCCCAAGGTAAACGCCAGCAAAGCGTGTTCACGTGTTTGTCCGTTTTTGGAAATTCCAGCCTCGAATTCACCCGTACCGCACGCTACAACCAAAACAGCGCAATCCGCCTAAAACGAAAAACACTGAATACATCTTTATTTACACGGCTGAGGTTATTACTTTCTTCGCAGCAGGAATTCGAAACATGCAAAGGAAATCTCCACGCCATTGCAAAAAGATACGTCTAGTCGACTAAGTGTTGCAGCCACGATGACAAAATTTTTTGATTTTTAAAACCGTTATATATATCGACACTGCAATTCAAACTATGTGTGATACGTTACTTCGCCATTTTATAATTTGCGATATAGAACCATTGGGAATTCAAAATGCATTCCCCCACAAAGTGCGAGAATTCAAAATGCAAAGTGGCAAAAATATAGCGAAAATGAACGTTTCTCGGATATAGAACCGGAGGGACGTCAGCCTTTTTTCAACACCGAGCCCCGAAATGATCTCACCTCCCACCGACCCAGGCTATCCCAGACCCTCGGCACGTATCACCAAGGCCATTTTCCAGCCTTCCTTAGTCAAACACTATGCAAAAAGTTAACTTAAATTGCCAAAAGTTATATATTCAATGTTATTGCACAGTATTTTGAGTAAATTTTAGCAGGATATGTCCAATACATGTAAAACAATGCTCATTTCAGGGACACCTACAGCAAATAATAATCCCATGGCCATGGTCTAAAGCTTGCTTTTTCATGATTTTTAAGTTTGGAACAAGTTGCAAACGACAGCACAGTGGTTACGTACATCTGAGACTGACAAACGGTTTGCAACTTTCTGTCGCGAAGTAAATTTTGGCAAGATAGCGGCGAGAAAGTTCGAAAATGGAGTGTTATCAAGTTTAGATAGCTCTGCTTTTTGGTCAAGAAAAAACTAGTTTATCCTTTATAAAAACAGTTGTTTTGAAAGGCCCATCCACAATAGACTTACGGTTCAAAGGGACAGGGAAAATTTTTGTAGTTGACGTGCGGATTCAACTACTCGGACGAAATATTGGTACATACCAAATCATAATTCAAGCGTATAGCATCCTCTGCCTCTTATATATATACAATAGGTCAGAGTAATAATGCACGTACACTGATGTGCTCAACAAAGGCGTAGCCGGGGGTGTTGCGGGGGTCGCGACCCCCGCCTTTTGGTTCAACCCCAAACAAAATTTTTTTAATGATTCCGGTAGAAAATCATGTCGGAGATTGTCCTTAAAACTAGGCTTCCTCGCACTAGAAAAAAATTACTTTCAACCACATTTTTCACCAAACTGCACATTTTTGTATAAAAATTCGCTATTCTGGCAAGTTGCATTGTTTACTTGTTTATGGCGTACTTAATATGCCAATTATGGACCCCGCTTTGACATTTCTGAGTGCGAAGCCCCTTTTAGGTACTTACTGTGGGCCGCGACCACCCCACACTTTCAAAATTCCTAGCTACGCCCTCGGTGCTCGACGATTATTTATTCCTTTAATGCAAGACATAAAATATGGCGGTCAGATAAGTAGGAAATTATCTTTCAAATAATTGTGCAGCTAACACTAGAAATATATCAATACGTTTGCCACTTATATGTTAATGTGACAACTGCAATAACTGTTAATAAGCTACGTATATCGTTTTAGAAAAAATCTTTTATATATAAATAACTATATACCTGCGAGGTCCCAGTGATCATGTTTTTAATAAAGTCACGATGACCCGGAGCGTCGATGATTGTCACATAATATTTCGATGTTTCGAACTTCCACAATGCGATGTCAATGGTAATACCACGTTCCCTCTCTGCCTTGAGCTTGTCCAAAACCCATGCATATTTAAACGATCCTTTACCCATCTTAAATTAAATATATACATAGTTTAAAAATACACTATGCGTATGTATCCAAAACCCATGCATATTTAAACGATGCTTTACCCATCTTAAATTAAATATATACATAGTTTAGAAATACACTATGAGTATGTATATATACAAAATATATATATATATATATATTTATCAGCGAGTAAACGGAGTCGAAATTAGCTAAAGCTGGAACAAGAACCGGGTCTATTGTCAATGAGGTAAAATAAAAGTATCAATGAGGAACCTACATGTTGGGTTGGACGATGGACAGACGGTGATTTTAGGCTGTTTTCGTTATACTAAACGCACCAGGTGCTGTCTTGCCCTCTCTTGTACTGTAGGACGCTGCAAATGCTAAACCCGTAACAAAATAGTTAAAACTGTATTAATTGGGATGCAGCCAATTTGATAAATAGTATAAAAATAAAATTTATCTTAAATAACATTTTTTAAAAATTAAAATAAATTTTTTTGAAAATATAATTTTCCTTTAAATTGTATATATATAATGTTTGAAAGCTGATTTATAAATTTTAAATGTTTCCACGTGTGTATTGCTGATATATATATAAAGTTCAGATTCTTACGTAGTTAGAGGACAATGCTATCAGATATATAACTGCAAATTTACCAACCTGCACAACGAAACCAAAAGCATGTTTTCAACGTCTTTCGAAATTTGAAAGACACATTAGGCTTTTTTCACACTGCCGCATAGAAGTGAGAATTTATGCTCTAGCCTTTAAAGTCGAGCCTACCATAATGCTGACGCGCCCAGCCAAGACAAAGCTTAAGATCTGTCTGCAGGAGCTGAGCCGAGATTCAGCAGCAGTTTTCCTAAGCCCTTTTACAAAACAAAGACATAATCATGGCAGCTGCCGCAAAACACGGCGTTGTTGATGCATAGATTAAATAAGTTAACAAAATTTTCTTTGCAGCTTTGTCTGGTGGAAGGATAGCTCGTCCGCTAAGGCACTTTTTCCAATTTGGCGTATCGTACGATAGCGCTATCAATACAACTTCAGCTACGACTACAACGCCGATTTCTAAAGATTTGGTAACTAAACTTACTTCTTGGGCCTCTTTCTCAAACTTTTCGATGGTACGTTTGTCAATACCTCCACATTTGTAGATTAAATGACCAGTTGTTGTTGACTTCCCAGAGTCGACATGACCGATAACAACGATGTTAATATGAATCTTTTCTTTTCCCATGTTTACTGCGGAACAGTATTACTAGTGACTTATATTATAAAATTAGCAAACCACTACTCAAAATGACAAGCTGTAACAAAAAATGATCAGTATATATATACAAGGCACCTGTGAGTAGCCGGAACTATAAGTTGGTACCGAGACCGAAATTATTAAACAAAAATGGAATTACTAGTTTGCTACTGGCTTTTTATTCCATAGAATTTAAATACCCCAAATTTTTATTTGTATCACATATGTTAATTTCTACAAATTTCCAGTACGCGGAATTCAAGGAACTTGGATTATTGCGGCTAAAGGGAGGAGGGTCTGAGCGTTATGAGTTACCTCCTACCCCTTATGCGCACTCATGAATACATCACGTCAAAAATGTCATTGAGCAACAAAATTGCGCTTGCACAAAAAGAAAACATCTTTAGGGGAAAGTCAACTTTCCGCCTTCCGACGAGGTAAACAGCGACAATTCCGGTTTTTTACGAAGGGATATAGAAGAAATATCGGCTCACAGTGCTTAAAACCGGCTTCTAAAGTTCTAGTTTCCTTCGCGCTGTAGCCCAACAGACACAGAAAAAAACAAAATTGAGAAATACAATACAATACAAAATTATTCAGTTCCTATGGTACACACGAGACTTTACATTTACTGCAATGGTCTGATTGTGAAACGCGTAGAAGTAACTTCAATGGCTGTTTTTCCAAATGTACTTATCACTGGTATACTGTTACTCGTGGTTGTATACCTGGCCTTTCCGCCCGCCGCAACATGTATGCGAGGGAGATTCGACGGACGCCCCCATGTTCTTTCTCCGGGAAAAATCCTGAGGTGGTCGAAATTTCATTTTTTGGCCAGGTGTAGTCATTTTCAACGGTGGTATTATTAAGACTGATCACTGCATTAATAAATTAGAAAAGAGTAAAATTCTTGCCCACTCATTTTTATGTGGTCAATATGTCAAACATGCGAGATTTTATGTGGAGGTGAGCGGAACATCGCGGTAATTTGGCGATTGAGTGCACGTTGGCCAACTGGGAATTCCCCAAATGCCGAATGGAAAGGCCATTTATCTAGTAATTATCTAAAAGAAATTTACTTATAATAAATCTAAATTACAAACTATTCAAAGAATCGCCGGTTTTTAAGCAGGGCTCCCGCGGAATTCGGGGTACCATTGTCCCTGTCTCCAGAGCCCAAAATCCCTGTTTCAAACTGAGATTAAATCGGGGTTTGCGACTATGAGGAACCACTCGGTACGCCAGAGGCAGACGCTTTCTGAGCCAAATTCACGTTTAATAATAATAAAAACATTTGTTACGCGCCTTTTTGGCAAAAGCCTGACAAAAGCGCATGATAGTATATAATATTCCGAAACATAGTCATGATTGTTACATAGTCACAAATATTGTCTAGAAAAGTAATATCATATAATCATGTCGTAAATTTCAATGTCATGCAGGTGGGAACAGAAATGTTTTTAGTTTTGCTTTAAAGGTAATAACATTAAGATTTGGATTACGGAGGGCACTTGGTAAATTGTTCCATTCTGAGGGTCCCAAATAACAAAAACTATTGTTTCTGATTACATCAATCCGAAGTGTTCGTTCATTAGTATGACGTGCCACTGATGACTGGTTTAGCATGTCTACGATGTATGACGGTGTGTTGGTAGTCAGAGCATTGTAAACCACCAATAAAATTTTGTACTTTATTCAATTTAATTCAAATTTCCGAAAATTCCGCGCGAATTAAATATTTAAATAGGTGTTTAACTATATAATGTTAGTTATTTAAGTAATATCAACATTTTAATGTTCGGAGATGCAAAAACCGAAGTGTTAAAACCGGTTCCATGGATGAATGGAACCCTAAAACAAAAAAATGAAACTTAGTTAGACAGTGAATTTCTTCCTAAAACGCTAGTTAATTTTAATTTTAGAATTCATAACTTTTTCCCTGTTGCAAAATGACAAAATTCCCTCCTTTTCCCTGTAAAAATATGAGTTTTCACTGTTTCCCCCTTTTTTTCCTGTTGCGCGGGAAACCTACCTAAATATCCCGTTAGGCATTTTTGCACCAGCAGCATTAATAACTCGGACGTTTTTTTTTCTGAAATCCCAGGATTTTTCCGGTTCTGATCAACCAGTTTCTTCTCTAGAATTTTTTCCAAAATTTGCTAATTTGTAATATTTTAACCAAATTTTGCCACATTTCATAACGATGAATACTCAATCCATGTGACTTCATTCTATATGCGTGCCTATATACTTTTTGTTTGTTTTGTTTATATATTTTATGCCTTTTCCCAGCAATCTGATATTTATTATTTTTAGCCCCGCAGTGATAATTTAGATTTTGGCCAAAAAATAGGGGACATTCATATATTTTACACATCACAAAAAATTAGTAACTTCGATGTTGCGAGGGGTGTGCCTGGAAGAACATGCGAAAAGTCGATAAATTGTTGCAGTCAGTTATTAAATTTTTCTGGTGCTACGGTACTTAGTGGTCATTGCATTATATTTTTTTGGTTCCTCAATTCCGCAACACCTATATCATTTACTGGTATGAAAACATTGTAGCAGTTTCTTATTGAGCAAATAATTATGCTTCGATCTTCAACAGCAATATAAATACAAAATAAAATTCAAATTGAAATCGATAACACAAAAATGAAAGCTTCCATAAGTGTAACAAAAGTTCACCAAACTTTTAATAAATCAAAACAAACCCTTCGTTCAAAAAAAGTGCATGAAAAAATTAAGAATGATTACTGTGAGAACATCAACCATTTATGAGTCGCTGAGAAAGTCACTTTGTGTTGAAATGGGAAAGCCTACGATATTACACAGAAGCCTCAATAAATAATATATTTAGCATTAATTTTCAATCATAATGCTGACAATCTGTAATACTTATTAATATTTTATTTCACATCTATTGACGGACAGCTGTTGGGGTGGGAGGGAAGAGGCGTAGCCTGTCACTTTTCGAGCAAAAGGAGCCGCTCTCAGGTTGCCTTTCCGATTTTCAGGTAGCGGCTCCTATTTTTAACCGGTGTCCTGCGTCCCTGGACCGCTGTGAATTAATTGTTGAAGAGATATACTCAAAAAGCTATTTAGAACCCAGGAAATGTTAATTAAATCTATTGTTATTTTGAAAAAGCAGCAGTCCTTCGAAATTTATCTGTATTTAGTTGGCTGTGAAATCAAAACACAAAAATATCAGAGTTTTACAAAAGCACGGTTTTTATACAAGGAAGTCCAGACTTAGGCCGATATCCACTTTTAGGAGCCGAAGTATAATGCATGCCGTGCCGTTCTCGATAGACTAAGTCTAAGCCTAAAAGTCTTTGTCAACTTTAGGAGCCGAGGTATAATGCATGCCGTGCCGTTCTCGAAAGACTAAGTCTAAGCCTAAAACCCATGTCAACATTAGCAGCCGAAGTATAATGCATGCCACGCCGTTTTCGATATACTAAGCCTAAGCCTAACCTGTTCTTTTTTCTAACGTTATAACGTCCGGCCCCTAAACTTGACATGGGCCCAGATTTATTACCGACCACCATGGCCGTGCGCAAGATTTCAGTTAGGAGCTGGCCAAGTGGTGGAAACAAATTAAGAATTCATCCAAAACGGTGAGAATAGAAAATTCGTTAGATAGTTCGATAAAGCGCCATAAGTTAAACCCGTTTGGGTCTATCTTCTTTGTAATTGTTTTATCGAGTAATCTCATGCTGGTTACACACCTGATATTCAGCCGGGTTTTTCAAGCAACGGCGCCTGGAGTTTGATATTAGGAGCCATTAGACGTTAAAGCTAACATCGGCGTTCAAGCAGTTTGAGGTTTAAGACATATGTATTCGTTGTAACCCAGGCTTTCCCATCGCGATGGCGTTTTACGATCTGAAGAATAGGCAAGAATGAAGTGTCTTTGTACTTGTTTATATAAATCAATATCGTTTAATTGACACATACAGAAAGCTAGAGAAGATAGTCCAGCACCAGTCACGCATATATTATACAAGGCCTTGCGTGGTTGTCGTTTGCCAGAAAACATCGAAATCTAATATTTATAATGTTATATGGCTTTTTAATAGTCGCAGCGCTGCGGTAAGAACTACCCTTCAAATTGTGCGCGATATATACATCCGGGTTTTGGACAGCTCTATGACTTATAAAGTTCCTCACACAACATTTGACAGGGTAGTCTCTTGCCAAAAAAACAGCGCGTTAAAATATTTATAGTGAATTATTACTGTTTAGCCAAGCTCTGGAGTGAAAGCTACTGTTCGCAACAGGATTTGACTTGACGATTGGTAAATGTTGTTCACATTAGTTGTAGTTGACAAGAGTATTCCCTGGTCTCAAGTAATTGCATTTTAAAGCAGATATCGAATGCGCTTTTTTAAAGTCTATTGCTCAAATTTGCTTAGAGCGTTTCGAAGAGACAGTGACTGCTGATCTCGTGTGGACAAAATAAGTGTAAAATATAAAACGTCATCAGCAAAATATTTTCGATTGATATATGACTCGCTTGTTATTTAAAACTTAATAAATCTAGTTTAAAGATGCCTTATAATGACAAACGCCTATTAAGGTTTGTGTAGTAATTTTGGCCTCTATTATCTTGTATCTGTCTCTGTTTACCAACACCAAGCAAAAAATAAAACACTGTTTTCTAGCGCAGTGAGCACGATACTGTGCGTGCAATACTTCGAAGAAGACACAACTCAGGTGCGACCAAGGTCAGCCGAATTGAGAAGATCCAGATAACATAATAACGGTAGTCAAAGACATTATCCAGCTTAATATGCAGCAGCAAGTCCAACAACAGCAACATCAAATAGAGCAACAGCAGCTGATGGAAAGGATAGGCAAGCAACGTTAAGAAGTTCAAGAGAGAACAGAGTAGTTGGCTGAGTGCGTAATAGCCCAACTATTCACGTCTACCCCAGCGTCGACTGCCATCGCAAACTTTGCACCTTTGCAAACTTGCACTTAGACTCTGCCACGGAGCTGTGCACCAATTAGTGTGCCCGATTTTGCACCATCTTCAGTGTTAAGTCTGTTACTAGGAGAGAAAAATGCTCAAGATTTTTTGTCAATCCGGTCCGCCACAGTCTACTAGTTGCTGTCGAATCTCGCCAAAGAATGTCAATGCTTTGTCATTCGATTAAATCGTCAACCTCATTTAGGATTAGTTCGATCCCAAAAGATACGTTGTCTGGCAACGTTTCCGTTTCTGGAGCGTTTATGCAGCGCAAGGCCGACAGAACTATCAAAAACTAGCAGCTCAGATCCACCAAAATGCAGCTACCTACGATTTTTAATCAATAAGAACGCTCAAGATGAAACCTTGCGCGCGCGTTTCATATGCTTTGTACAACTACTAGGATATTTTAATGCAGCGTTTACGTTATAAAATACCCCCATGTGAAAGTTTTGTCCACCCTCAGTGTCTCTGCCACCATAAAATATATGGTGTCTTTGACACCATGATGTTTGTGATTGTATTTTCAAATAGTATACATAGGTAGTGTAGTGTCGATAATAGTATGGTGTAGACCACACCATAAAATTTATATGGTGTTAGCAGCACCATGTTGTTATTTCCACGCCTTATATAATGTGCTTGTGGACGGTGTTCTTGACACCGACAGTAATAAACAATAGGTAAGTTTAGCCACTATAATTTAAGTTGATGGTGTCTTGTACACCATCTGTTGTATTCTATAGTGTAGGTATATACCGTACGCCACTGGATGGTGTGGTCTAGACCATTGGGGGACAAAAATTTCACATGGGGGGTCCGTTATAACGTAAAAGCCGCATAAAGGCGATGTTCAAGGTGAAAGATGGCGAACTGAATTTTGCCCGTGCCAATTAAGTCGGTGTACAAACACATGATGCTGCCAAATTTATCAAAGAATGAAGAAAGAGTTTACGGTTTCAAACATAACCTACATTAGCATCAAAGAAGCCAGATACAGCTGGTAACGATAGGGTAACCTGCTACCGATGTGACAAGACTAATCACAAGGTGGATGAGTGCCGCTTCAAAGATACCAACTGCTACTACTGCAGTATCGCGAGGCGCCTGGATTCCGTTTGCCGCAAGAAACAATGTACCGTCTCTGGATCGTTCAAAGAAAATGTGAAGATCTTCAATGCGGCCGTTATAACCCAACCAACGCTCCCAAAGCTCGAAGTACCTACCAAAAAAACTCGGTATCAGAAGTCAAAGCAGACTCATGTCAACCATGTCAACTGCTGCAAGGTCTAGATGTGAGTGGTTTACGATGCCGCTGGCTGAGAAATGTAAAATTGTTCAACCGCGCGTGGACTACCTCGCGCACATTATCTCGCCAGTAGGAATCACCAAAGGACCCAATGTTGATGATGGTCGCACGATTCTCCCACCTACAGACGCTTCCACTTTTAAGTCATTCATGGGATCAATGCAATTATATGCCAAATTTCCACTTTCCAATCTGGTATCCATGGCAGAACCGCTCTATCGCCTGACAAAAAGTCAGTTGGTGGGCATGGAACAATGAACAATCCTACTATTTCAATACATTGAGAGAAGAATTATCGAAAATCTCCTCGCTCATTTTGATCAGCAGCACACCATCGGTAGGGCACGTGACGAAGGATTGGAGCCGTTTTGTTTGATCCATGTTCAGACGAAAACGAACGTCCAATTTTCAGTGTGTCGAAACACCTATAACAGCCTTTCAAAAAGAACTGCAGTTAAATTCAACAGGAGACACTCTCCACTATTTACCCTGTCATGAAGTTCTACCACTGTCTGTGGACGAAAATTCATCTTGGTCACGAACCACCGCCTGATGATTGCATATTCGGACCACGTGAAATGAAACTGGCTCTTCCCGCTAACCGACTGGTCCGGTAGGCTATGATACTAACTAAGTTCATCTCAATTATGCCATTGAATACTGTAAGACAAAAGGATCATGCAATTTGTTTTGAGTCGCTTACCGACGTCTTGGGACCCAAAATTCGACGGAGAAGAAAGTGAAGATAACGGCGAAATGGTGTGTCTGTGTCACTGAAGCCGTCATTGGAACTTTGCGGATCCCACTACGCTTACCCGCTAATCGCCAAAGGATCCTGTTATATCAACGGTCATGCGGTTTAGCCGAAAAAGAACGGACACCGAAGGAAATTTACGGAAACAGTGAGCTGCACTGATATCGGCAACTAGCAGACTCTCAGGTTATCATCAATGGATGCCTCGTCAGGGGTTCCGGCGTCATTGTTCCAGCAGTAATGCGTAACGATGTAATGTGCCAACTGTATGTTGGATATTTCAGAATGTAACAAATGAATCTGCTGGCTCGCATCTTAGTTTGCTGGACTGACGTTGGCGATTTTATTGAAGCGGTCTGCAGAAGCTTTATTCAAAACAAATCAAAACCTGGCTTAATACCTATTCACTGGTCGTTGTGTTTTTTTTGCAGTGGATAAATATGTTGTATGGTGTTACGAATGTATAGTACACATATATAGAATTAAATGCAACGATAATCAATTTATGTTTTGATATTTAATCATAAACTTTGAGTTAAAAGTTGACCAGCCACAGATATAAACAAATATTTTTAGTTTAAACCCCATTAAAAGGCAACGTCATACCAATAAACCAAATACCTTTTTGTCTTGCTAATTTGGGTTTGGAAAACACGTTCACGATCTGTCTACCAACAAATTAACATCTCTTAATCTGCACGATAATTATCTTTTCGAGATAAATGTACAAAATAGCGATACACAATTCTTTTTGAGTCATGTCAATTTGATATTCTAGCACTCGATATAAAATCGAGTAAAAGCACAATACTTATAAACATTTTATTTTAAACATGATCGTATGCATGAATCCAAGAATTTGCTACAAGCCGATTTCGATTGGTTAATAGCGGATTCCATCGGTCAGATTTGAATATCATACAAAGTGGATAGCTGCGATGCTGTGCGATGAAGCTTTCTCATAAAATTCATAGTTTGATAACAAGCGAAAACTACATCACAGCATAGCTGTGACGAAACCACACTATTTCTGTTGAACGGAGCATGCTACACAATGCTAATAGCAAAGCTATCCTTACATACTGTAGACCTAGAAGCCTGAAAGGTTGAATAAATTGGAAAAACGATAAAATTAGGCAAGCCTATGTTTGTTGTCGAACGGAGCCCACAGTTTCAATGTGTTTATCGCTAAGATTTCGATTTCGAAATTCCTGCAAATTTTACTCGTTTTTTAAAAAACAAAGCTATCGCTAAGTGTTTTTAGCGACGTTGTATGTATGGAGTGAGTTTAACCGAAAGTGAATCTCAACATAGATACAAACGAAATTCAGATAACAAAATTCAAGTCAATAATTCAAAAATAACAAACGAAATTGCAATTTTAAAGCCAAGAATAGAAATCTTCGCCAGTAAAGATCTCTTCAAAAGGCTTAATCTAAACTCAGTCTTCATTGCTTTCGCTGTGAAGTTTCATTAAAATCCTTCAGACGATCTTTCAAACCATATCCCAAGCCATTATCAACATTGGATGCTAGGTGTTCTATAACATGGTTAAGCTGACTAATATTTTCACCAAAAGTATCCGTTAGTTCAAGCTCGGCTTCTGTTTAAAAATGTGTTTTTTCGTCGTCTGTTGACTTAAAATTGGTCAACCGTGCGTTATGTAACCTATAAAACACCGTAGCTGCCCGAATTTTACATCACCCTATTTATAAATTCAACTGCAGTTCTTTTGTTCCGACAAAACAAGAGATCTCGATCGTACCTCCAACTGTACAACCGTGCGTTATGTAACCTATAAATCACCGTAGGTGCCCGAATTTTACATCACCCTATTTATAAATTCAACTGCAGTTCTTTTGTTCCGACAAAACAAGAGATCTCGATAGTACCTCCAACTGTAGCGAAGTGAGCCCTAATGGATAAAAATATTGAACTTCCAAAAACAAACTTATGTAAATGGTTATTACTCCGGACTAGGTCTATTTTTAGTCAAAAACATTTTTTTTGACCACAATATTTCAAAATGACCAGTAATTGTTACAAATGGCCATAAAAATGACCACTGTTCGATGTGAATAGAAGCAGTGGGAATTAAAAAACTACTGGTACTTTTCAGTGTCGATTTCTCGCTGAGACCGACAAAATGTTACATTATTTACTATGGTAAAAGGTTTTCAGACAATGGAAATTTAATTACTTAGCAAGGAGGATACAAATATTAAAGCCACATAAGTCTATGTTGGGTATCCACTGGGCTACAGGGGGAATCCTGGGCCAAACCCGCCCCAAAGCCTGAAAAATTTCTGAAAACCTCGGGCTTATTACCAATTTCTTTATTATACCCGTCCCTCCCCTTTGTTTGGTTTCCTTTCCTTTTCTGTTTCGTTTTCCATTGTTTTCGTTTAATGCTAATTTGCATAAAAACTGTTAGGGGTGGACCAGACTACCAGGGGGTTCCCGGTCCAAACCCGTCCCAAATCCCGAAAAATTTCCCAAATCCCCGGGTTGGTCACCAAATTCTTTATTATACCCCTGCTTCCCTTTTTCGTCCTGGGTCTTTCTGTTTCAATTGATGTAATTGGCATAATTAGCATCATTTGTTATTATTAGCTAACTAACGTTAGCGTCGTTTTCTTTTGTCTTATTCAGTCTGGAAGTTGGGTTCATAGGATAAGGTGACAAAATTTAAGATTCCACTACCTACGCATAGTTGTGATTTATACAGTGGCTTACCTAACGACAGACCGGGTTTTCTGAAGCTATTCACACGAATAAATAAGTTCAGTTTTTTTAAACTGGTTGCTTGTTCACTTACCGTTACCTAGCTACGTATTGATGTTATTTTAATTATATGCTTTGATTTTGAATGGTATGCTTTGATCACGAATTATAAATACCTAAAAATAAAGTCATTAGAAGAAAGACGCATAATAGCCGTTCTAGTAATGTGCTACAAAATAGTCCATAAAGATGTTGATGTTTGTCGTGATAATTTTTTCACACTCGCTGTAGATTCACCAACGCGTGGTCATTCCCTTAAATTATTTTATAGTACATCATTAACATCTCTTGGCCCAACTGTTTTTTTCAAATAGAATGGTACCAATTTGGAATTCATTACCTGAAACCATCAATGGTTTTCCACTTGTCACTGTAAGCAATAGCGATGCGTTTAGGCAAAGGCTTGGCCATATAAATTTAGAGCAGTGGCTTAAGTATTCAAGAAATTTTTAAGTAGTTATTTCGATTCCTATATTTACATATCTTCTTTAATTTAGGCATATTATATGTGGTTTACTGCCCTTATATGCCTAGAGATTAGCCTCAAAATTAATGCAGTGCACTTCAGAATAAATTTTCCAACTTTATTATATCTTTACTTGTGTTTTTATTCATGTTTGTTATCAATACTTTGTATTTTGGTTTTGTGTTTAATAAAGTTGGATTGAAGACCGCATGAAGCCTAACTGAGGCCTTCATCTCCAACCCTCTAATATATATAATATTCTTGCCGAATTTAACGCTTTTATCTGGTTTTGTTCTGGATGTGATGGATGATACGAGACTCTGAGTGAGTAATTGGAAAATACTTGGAATTAGCAGACTACTGGAAAAATCTTGGCATACTTTGGTGTGGAATCTAAAAACAGTTAACGTTGAATTGCAAATATACAGAGAGATCGTGATATACTTTGGCATCAAATCTAAAAACAACGTTGAGTCGAGTATTCTTCGCACATAGGTACTTATTGCTCTACTAGTTTATCTTATTCGTATTATTATTCCCAAATAAAACCAGAGTGAGCACAAGCGTAAATTAACCATAACTGTATTGACGCTTAGCTGAACCCTTCGACAGCTGGAATGTTAATATCAGGAAACTAATTACCCTAAGTCTAAGGAAGAGGATAGGGTAATCAAATAAACGTACGAGTCGAACCGTTCGGCGCTACGTACCAACCCAAAAGGGAAAGTAATATATCAATTATTCAGGACATATCAGTGAAGCGTCCGACACTGGTAGCTCTAAGGTAACTAAATAGTGTAATTCCAAGGAAGAGGTTAAGATACTGAGATAACCGTACGGATCGAACCGTCCGGCGATCTCGTGCCAACCTCAAAAGAGGAAATTATAAGGAAGTACTAGCGTAAATCTAAGACAAAGGTTAAGTTATTCAAATAAACGTACGGATCGAACCTTACAAGAGGATTTAGCCAATACATACCCTAATCGCAAGTACTAAATAACTTACTTAGAATAATAGTGGGCTTAAAAGTTAGTTGGAGAGGAAATATCAGGTGCAAGCCCTAGTCACGGAAATTAAACGCTGCAAGGCTCAACAAACTTTTATTCACGCAGTGTGGAGAATATCTGAAGATCGAATATTACAGTGGCGAAACCAATTATACCATAAGTGGTCAAACTATTCGGAAGTCATACGACGCGGTGCTTAAATAGTGGCGTTACGTGGAACCGAACCGTATTATCCATTGTTGTGCGATTTACTAACTTTGAGTAAAACTTCTAACATCGGCTGGTGTGGCTCTATATCGGAAACAACTACAGAGCAACTCGAATAGTCACGCAGCAGTGCCATCAAAAATAGTAATACGCTGGCCTAAATAACTCGCGCCAAGGAACAATCAATAATCCCCACCGGCATACTACTGGCCACGCGTACGGACCACACATCTTCGTCAGTGACGAATCCTGTCCCCATGTAATAATCCGATAGCCGTCATAAGAACAGTATAGTGCACCCCTAACCTCCAATCCAAAACACACAAAATAACAATTACCATTAATTTCTTTCAATAGCTAACATGTGTTAGCTTTGTTTTTTGTTGTTCTGTTCAGTTCGAATCTGGATTTGATAGAACGAGCGGCAGTTCAGCGATGCAAACAACGCTTCAGAAGACGAAATTTCGTGTCAACAACGGATCAAACAGTTGGAACAACAGTTCGTACAGCAACAACAGGGCTATATAACAACGACCACAGGATCCAGCGCAGCAGCTATAACTCGAGCGACCGGAACAAGAACCGTAACAGTAGGAGTCAGCTCAGCAGCAAATCGGGGAATTGCAGCAACAACTCTTCGATGCACGGGCGGCCAAACATGCTAAAATTTCCCATGGAAATCAGCTTCATCGTCATGCGGTGAGTGTAACTTTCAATTTGAACAATACTCAAGCGCGGACACAAGAACCGCGTACTATAAGTATTACGACGTGCTACGAAAGCCGAAATCTAGCTTCACAGAGCACATCAACATCTGAACCAACGCGCACCAGCTGTAGTACCAGCACCATTTGAATCGGAGATTTTTCGACACACAAACTATCCGAATTGGATCGCCATTACTTGGAAATTCAATATTTCACAATACCGGGTTATCACCAAGATGACATTTCTCCGGAAAGACAAAAGGTTTTCAACCTGTTGTCAAACAATTGCTTCATACTTGGTGTGACATTTTCAAGAGAATAGAAAGGAAGAAGTGAAATCGTTGGTGGCGCAGACACTTCGTTGGCACGAAAATTAAAATTAAATTACACCAATGGCTTTGGGACAACCAAAGACGTCGCCATTGTACTAGTCCTATATTTTGAATTTCCTGGTACAATTCAAGGACGAAATCATGATTTTGATCCCTGAGTAATCTTCGGCATGGGAATGACTGCCAGAGATGTTGGCGCGACTGTTGGATTGGCAACGATCTGATGTGCGGCCAGTGGAAAGAATCCACCCAGTAACACCGATCAGAATAGCAAAAACAGTCAAGAGGTGTCTGAAAGCGATGCACAAATTGACTATTAGGTAAATAATACGCACATTTACAATATTGTTTATAATAAATATATCAGAACGGCCAGATACCGGACATAATAGATCGAATTCAACGGCTTCGAACGGACATTATAAACGCATAGCACAATCTACAACAAGCGTTGTTCGATCCGATTCACGTGGCGCAAAGGACCGTCCCAGATCGAAATGTTGTTTCCTTATGGCTACCGCAATTCGACTAGACTCGCTGAAAGGGTTTGAGTCTCGCGCGGGTGACTGTCGACCATATGGCAACAATGACTTTCATACAAAGGATTAAATCGTGTTTTATAAAGTGCTTTAATAATATTGCCTTCCAATCTCAAAGATTTTTCAAAGCCATATGCCAAGACGGACCAGTGTCTTTGAAGATATTGATTATTGGCCAAAAATCTGTTTAGTATTTTGTACCTCTTATGACGGTAGCGGAAACCGTTTAAATATTATTATTGTGCATTATTATTGAACCAGAGTTTCCACTGACGGCGCAAGGGGAAAATCGTGAAAATTTATTTTTTGTCTGATTCTGTCATTTATAATTCATTTTCGGATGGACGGATTTCGACAAATTCATTTGTTCGATAGCAAAGGTGACGAGAATGAGCTCTTTAATTTAACGTGAATTTCACGACCCCATTTTCGGAGTCATAACGGTAAAAACATGTTTGTAAAGGGCATTTTGCCAAATCTGGCCATACGGGTACCAGTGTTATGCATGAGTAAACCAAAGCTGCGCCGCTTACGATCCTCTTATGTCAAAAGCAAATGCGATTCCGTTGTACACTGAACACAAATTTCATTGTTGTGCAAAACACGGGAATTTGCCAGGTTTATATTTCATACATCACAATTTGAAAATGTTTCAAACACATTGGTGTTAAAGTACAGGGGTCGAATTGCATTCGCTGATGGCGTTATGGAACAGAAAAATGTCGAAATTCGATACGGCTATTGAAATCCTAGTTTCTTCTGGAAAGTTCGAGAATGTTCTTGTATGAACCGAGACATTTATATATAATCGTGTTGCTCACTGTTCGTCGTTTCAGTTGTTTTGTTCGTGTTTCATTTTTTTGCTCATGTAGTTATCGATTTCCATTCAATAACTTTATTCCGTTTGTCGGTGATCCATTTGTTATGTACCTCTCGTTTCCTTCGTCCACAGTTAGCCGGAGATACGACAGAGATAATTGGCGCACTGAGTAGGATCCTGATAGGACAGGTTTGATTTACGATGTCAGAGACGGCCCAGGATTTAGTAGAACTCCTACAACAGCAAATGGTTCAACAGCAAGCCCAAATCGCAACGGCGGACGATAGAGGCCATGCTCACATTACTACAACCAAGAAGCACAGCGCACCACCATTTGACTACATCCGAACATTGGCAGGAGCTGTCTGGATCGTTTCCGTACGTTTGCTGGGGCGCATTCCAGTTTCGGGCGTCAAGTTGGCTCAAATATTCCTAACGAACCAATCTTAAGGACGTCTAGGGTCTTCTGAGAAACTTGGCTCGTCAACAGACTCGGCCGAAAAGCATCAATTATCTGACAATGGAAGAAATCACAGACTTCATGAAGAATCAATACAATAGACGATTTGTGGTCCGCGAACGATTCAAATTCTGGAGCGATATCGAACGGAAACCGGGTGAAACTCTGCAAGAATTTTCGGCTCTATTCCGTCAAGACGCCGCAACGTGTGACTTTGCCTACGATCAAGGATCCGCAGGACGAAGCACTCCGCTCCCGCTTCATTTGTTCAGGCAACAACGAAGCCGTCCCAAAGGCCCTGTTTAAGGTAGAAGACGACGACCTGGATTTCGCCCGTGCCGTTCAAATTGTAATCTAAACAGAGGGAACAGCCAGAGTTCCCAAGGAAACGGTTCATGGTTTAAAGCCGAAGCCCGTTCACAAAGTCAATCGGCACCCTTTGCTTGAACATAATCGGGGGAACAACTCACGGAATGATCTTGCCGTCGACAAGAAGATCCGTTTTCCGCGCCCGCTCCCAGGGAACAGGAATCATCGTTCCGACAATTGCCGTTTCAAGGCTGTTGAATGCAACTACTGTCATAACAAAGGCCATTTGTAAAAGGTTTGTCGCAAGGCGCTTTCCAAAGACAAGTCAACAGTCAGAAGGATCGATGTGGTCAACACAATCTCCAATAACCAATCCTTGCCAAAACTTGAGGTACCCGTCGAGATTCAAGGCGAAACCATTCCAATGGAACTGGATACTGCCACCGTCGGGAACTTCATCTCCAAGCAACACTTGAAGGATCTTGGTTTGCCACCAGCTACACGAATTCGACTGGAAATTTCAATCCGCCAGTAAGCACAATCTTAACGGTAACTGGATCGTTCATTGCCAAAAACCAGGAGCCAGGATTCCAAGGACTTAACCGAAAATCCAATTTACCGTGTTTCCGGAATTCCTGATCGATATACCCCTTGGACGCAACGATATCCGTGATCTGGGCATTTCGATCGGCGGAGATTCTGAAGTCCATTCTAAAACCGTGTCATGCCGTTTTCAATCATCTGAAGCCGGATATAGAGCTGCAGCAACGATGCCAACTGCTTTTGCCAGGAATTTCCCGACCCTTGGAAGCCGGAATTGGGATGACTCAAAAGATTTCGTGCTAGATGTCAAATTCAAGAACAATGCTCAGCCCATATTTTTGGAAAGCTCGACCCGTCCCATATGCAATGCAATCGGATCTTCAAGAAGTCTATCAACAAGGGATTGCCAAAGGAATCTGGGAACCTGTTCAATTTTTCTGATTATCGGACTTGCCGTTGGTACCATGAAAAAAGCTTTGTTACCAGGGCAAACGAAAACCAAGCTTGAGCTATGTCACCCCAAGTATGTTACGGTCAACGCGCAACTAGAGGAACGTCGTCATTCCGCTGCCTTTACCAGAAAATGTAATGCGACAGCTGGGAGGCGGATACGGGTTTACCAAGATTGACCTTGCGGATGCCTACAACCAAATTTAATTGGCTCAGAGTCGTCAACGTCGATTAGCTCTCAGTACGCACATTGGTGTGCTACTTCAAAAACGTATACCGTTTGTAAAGAATAGAATCCGCACCCGGTCTTTCTCAACAGGTGTTGGACCAACTTACCGATGATCTGCCGGGAGTTTCAGGTTATTAGGACGATGTACTGGTCAGCGGGATGGTTTTGGAGGATCATTATAACAATCTTCGGCGCCTTCTACAGCGCCTGGAAGATGATGGTCTGAGTTGCCGGATAAAGAAAAATCCAAGAAAATCGCTCGAGCGTTACGTCGATTTGCCTTGGGCACCTTCTTTACTCACGAAGGTATCGCCAAGGGACCTAAAGTTGACGATGTCGTCAAAATGCCGGCACCCAACGACGTTTCAAGCCTCAAAGCATTGCTGGGATCCGTTCAATTTTACGCCAAATTCCTACCTTACTGATTTGGCTACAATTACGGAACCGCTTTACAATCTGACGAAAAAAATGCTCAATGGACTTGGGAAAAGGAGCCAGCCAGCTGCTTTTCCGAAGCTAAAAGATCAGCTGTCGTCCGATAATATCCTGGTCCACTTTGATACGAAACTTCTCCTAGATCTGGCCTTTGACGCATCGAAAGTAGGAATTGGGTCAAGTATTCTTCCACCGATGTCCTGACGGCTGTGAACGCCCAATTGCCAACGTTTCGAAGACGCTCACGGAAGCTCAAAGGAACTGCAGTCAAATTTCGAAGGAAGCTTTGGCAATGGTCTTAGGACCTCCAATTTCTACCAATACATCTACGGTAAAAAAGTCATTCTGGTGACCGATCATCGTCCGCTACAAGCTCTATTTGGCCCAGGCAAGGATGTGCCTCCCTTGCTACCAACCGACTGGCTCGTTGGGCTCTGCTATTAAGTCAATTCAGTTATCAAATC
>JASANE010016784.1:0-17263 GCA_030248225.1 Trileptium ribeirensis | reverse complement strand
CACATACCGCAACGGGGACGATTAAGACGGAACCTCCAGAACAAGCTCTTGACGATTCATTTGCGTCAACGGCGTTTTCCGGTTTGAAAAAATCGAAAAAGGAAAAGAAAAAGAAAAAAGACAAGGTAAAAAAATATCATGACAAATTTACTGCATGTTCATTTTAGCGTTTGAACTCTACTGCAGTCGGACAGGGAAGGACTAATCAGTCTAAATTAACATTTGACACTAAACGATAACCCTAAGGACGTTTTCCCGTTGCATTCGATCGATCGGAAGTGGACGCATGTTTTATATAGTGTGTTGCACACTGCATCCGGTCCGACACAGAATGCACAGTTTTCTTCGGATCCGAATGGAATGAAGTAGTAGGAAAAATAAATACATGTACATACACACTCATGCGCTAGGCATAGAGTTTAGACATGTCTGATCGGATCGGATGCAATGTGAACAACATTCGGATCGGGTGGGATATAATGTTAATACGACCTAATCAGAACGTAGTGGAGATTGTTTGTTCCACGGGTGAAATCTTTTAAATTCCGTATCTCTGTGTGTGTGATCAACCATAACTTGGGGACGACTTAACCGATTTTCATGATATTGGGCTAATTCGAGCCGCCGTAGTCGATTTACCGTGTTAACACTTAGCATTTTTTATTTGGGGTCTGATTCCGTGGTTAGCGGTCAGAATGTTAGCGTTTTTTGATTTGGGGTCTGATTCCGGTGTTAGGGGTCAAAATGTGGGTTTTTGCCCCATTTTAGTACCCTTCACGGAAGCAATGTTATGTTTATCGTAACTTTCGAATTTTTTTCTCGGGATTGTTTTATTTCATAGTAACATGATAAATGCCGATGCCTTCTTTTTTGTTTTTTGATTAAGGCTCCTGTTTTGGAGTTATGGGGTTTGAGGTATAGCACCCACATGGTTGGTCGACCCAAAATTAGAAAATTTGTTCTGACCTTCTAGGCGGATGAAAAGTTTCACTTGAGGATTTTCGGGCATGGGAAACTCATTGACATTGTTGCTTTTACTCTGCGACCCATGGGTAAGGTGCTTCTTGGTTCGGGGTTAGAGGTCAAAATTGACGTATTTTATCCCATTTTAGTACCGCTCACGGAAGCGAGGTTATTTTTATCCTAACTTTTGAATTTTTTCTCTGACTGGTTTTATTTCATAATAAAATGATAAATGCCAATGCCCCTTTTTGTTTTTTAATTAAGGCTTCGATTCTAGAGTTATTAGGTTTGAGGTATGGCGCACCCTCATGGTTCCTTGACCCAAAATTAAAAATTTGTTCTGACGTTCTGGACGGCTGAAAAGTTTCACTTGGGAGTTTTCCGGAATGGTAAACTCATTGCCGGTGTTGGTTTTACTGTGCGACCCGTGGGTACGAGGGTATGGCGCCCCCCTTGGTTTGGGGTCAGAGGGCAAAATGAAGGTTTTTACCTCATTTTAGTACCCTTCATGGAAGCAAGATTATTTTTATACCTTTAGATTTTTTCTCTGGTTCGCTTTATTTCATAGTAAAATAATATGTGCCCATGCGTCTTTCTTGTTTTGCGGTTAAACCTCCGCTTTATGGGGACTGAGGTATGGCACCCTCATGGTTCCTCGACCCTCCATTCGAAAATTTGTTCTGGCGTCCTGGGAGGCTGATAGCATGGACATGGGGTTTTTCTTGCATGGGAAACGTATTGCCGGTGTTAGTTTTTTCTAACTTGTACGGTATTGTGTGATATCCACATATAGCATATCGACGTATGCTATCGAGAGCTGATTGGTTGTGCATGCAAAAGGTGTAGGTGTACCTATGGTTCAGTACGTTCTCCAATCTGGATAGAGTTACTAGTATTTTTGACGAAATCCCTTGATAAATATATGATCAACCTACTCTAGACTATAAAAGTACATGTTAAATTTTCAATCGAGTTTTTGGCAGCATCTGGTCAAGATTGTACTAGTGGTTTTCGTTTTCAGTGGGCTTATATTTCGGCTGTGTAAATATTACCAAGAGTACATTAGGGAAGAGTATGACACTTCGCTGCACTCACATGTTAGCCCGTGTTTGATGATTTGATGACAGTTGCGTTTTCGGCCTTACCCCCTCCCAGTTTCCGGCGGGGGTAGCTCGGACCCCCCACCCAGTTTTTTTGGGGCAGGGGGGGGCGGTCGGACCTCCCCCCAAATTTCTGGGGGGGGGGGGTCGGTTCATAAGCAGCTGCCTATAAACCGACCCCCATAAACTAGGAGAGTAAGGCCGAAATCGCCCGCGTCATTACACACGGCCTAACATATGAGTGCAGGGAAGCGTCATAGCCTTCCATAATTCACTCTCGGTATTACTGATTTAAGATTGCACTTCCAACTAATATGTCCAACTAATAATGGCTGAGTGATATGATTTTCGTTAAAAGATGTTTCGCTGAAGACAAATTTTGGTCATATGAAGTCACGCTAGAAATAGCTACTAAATCAGTTTCAGCTAAGGCATACAAATGAATAGAAAGGTCGTAATATGAAATCGTATTCTCAAATCATAGTACACACATTATGACAGATTACACAACAGCTCGATCATAGCAGCTAGATGTTATAGCAAAAGAATTATTTATTCTTTGAGTTGGCTCAAACCAGTAGAAACTTTGTTCTCAAGCGCAGAGTATATACATTATGGTCAAGTGGAGAAGAATCGGATTTTAGCAATTGGACCTTGCAGGAAAAGAGAATTTATTTCTTGTTTTTGCTTAAGCCTGCAAATTAAAGTGCATTATTTTCTGATATGCCAATAATTTTTCATGTATTGTCACGGATTTGTCATTGCGTTTGAGACCTTGCTGAATTTAACTATGAGTTACTCGAAGTTACATATGTCGATTTTTGTCGCTTCTGGCGCCTATAGGGTCTATTTTGAGATGAAAAGAACGGTAAAATATGACATTTGGTTGTAATAAATAATAATTGGTATGAAGGGATACCTCATATTGTTGTTTGAACAAACATGGTAGAATGAACAGGTGGAGGATTTTATTTGTTGTTCCGCAATGGGAGCGGGGAAACTGAGCCATTTGAAATCGTAGTAATTTTGGGTATTACATGTACAGTTATGGACAAGTGCACATAAAAGAACTTAGACGGACGAAACTGCGTCTGCACTTTAATTTTGTTCGTGACTGCTCATTTACATGTAATGTTGATAGTGCGTATTGTTTTATGACTAAATGCTTGCTTTACTAGTGTAAAGTTGTGTCACCTGTAATGATTGTAAGAAACTTACATTTTAGGACAAGGAACGTGACTCGACGCAGCCAGCGACCCAAACCATTCCAGATGTGGAACAAATGGATCATTCGACAACGGCAAATCAACCACAAATGGGAGAAGTTGGGGGCGATGAAGGACCCACTCACTTATCAAAGAAAAAAAAGAAGAGGAAGCACAAGGAAAGCGACCGACCTATGGAATCGTCGATGGATGAAAATTAGTAAAATATGATTGTTGTATAAACCGAAACATTATCAGTATCTTAGGTTTAGCGTAAAATTTTAAGGACATGGTTATTATGTTAGTTAGAGGCCCGGCCAATGTGCAATCGAAAGCGATCAAAATCAATTTGGCTAACTTAATAGAAATAGCCAATTTGAAATTTATTTAGTTATGGGGGAAATACGATATGATGCTATGACGAAATGATGTACGGTAAAATCAATTTCATTTATCATTTTAAAATCACTTTTATTTTTACTCGATTTTATTTGACCATTTTTGATTTCATTTTCACAAATGAAACTATAAATCTAATTTCACACTTGTGGATTTGATTTTACTCGATTGCACTTAAGGTTTAATAGTTTAAACGAGTAGTCAATATCAACTGGTGTCTCGTAGGCGAGGGTGAAACGGAGCGAGCGTGGTTTCATTATTTTAAGCTATCATTTTGTTTAAACTTATTGCAAACAACTGACAACGCATCAAGTATTTGTGATGGTCTCTAGATAACCAGATCATTTATATGCCCTTATCAATATACTAAGCCTAAGCCGGGGTGTTGTCGGCCCCCAAACCCCTGCTCTAAGCTATTATTTTTTCTAACGGTATAACGTATTGCTTCTCAGGGTTACCTGGGCCACTTTTCAGATGTTTACAATGGATGGAGGGTCATTGAACCCGATTGCCGATGGAATATAGTCTGTCTTCAGTTGTTTGCTACATGTTGCGTGCAGGGCATCAGAAATATGGCTTGATTATCTAGAGGCCATATCAATACTTCATCCACTTTCAGTTGTTTTCAATGGGTTTATGTTTTACGATGCGTTAGTGGCATGATGGGTTCAAGGTTACAGAGGTTTGTCGCGCGAAAATTTCGCAGGCGATTTACTCACTTTAAAGTATGTAGTATATTTATCGACTGTTCAAAGAGTATATTAGTTTTATCGACGATACTTTGATATTGCTTTTTAATAACAGCAGTTTTGGTTGTACATGTTGAAACAGGTTGTAATACGCTTCTATTCGATATTCTTTTACTGAAGCTTGATGCGTGAAAATATATAAAATTTTACTCTCGGAACAAGAATAAGTAGCCTAATGGTTTACAAATCAGCTGCGTTGACGTACCGGTTGTAAAGATCGTCAAAATTTATGATTCACGTTTGCTAGTAGTTTTGTGAAGGTGTGCTATTATGGAAGAGGTTGTCAGATTACCGATTTAATTAAGAATTGATCTGTTTATATATCGTATTGCCATCAGTGCCGTGCAAAGTTTGCTGAACCATACGTCTAGTACTAGCACTAAATTGACTGTCAACGCTCGCAACGTACTCGAAATAAATTTATTCTAAAAATAGAATTGTTATTAATTTAAATTGTTCCTGTAGACTGCTTGTGCGAAAAGCGACATTTAATTCTGGTTCGTACTGTACATATAATACCTATTTAGAGGGTGGATACATAGGAAATCTGCCCATGTGGCAAGATCTAAAAACTTTGTGTTTATGCACGGACACATACAAAGGTAGGTGTCCATTGCGGTTTACGTCACCCTAATTGGTCAAACCCCCTGAAACCGTACCTACCATCCGCCGCGGGCGGAAAATTTTAGCAATGATTTGGGGTAAATTGCCACTGGAAATTGGACATAATGAAATTTTTTATTAAATTGCTTAAAATTAGTGAAAATTTCAACAAAATCTAAAAAAATTTTGAGTTCCTAAAAATTCAAAAATTGGCCACCCCGTACCGAGAATATCTATGCCCGATCCTCATCAGACGACGGACCCGCGACAGCTATACTTTATAATTCCAGTAGCATATAATTGCCCAAAAGTTCCATACACGGCGCGGCATATTCTGTTTTGTTGCATATTTCTAGAGAAGTCAGTATTGTGCTTTTTAATCTATAAATCGAGATTACAGTAAATTTCGAGTAGAGACTATTGAAGCGGACAAGATCGTGGGTTCTGATTATATACACGATATTCCTTGTCGACTCTTTCTAAATATCCTGAAACTATCGTTTTAAACTTATATAAATAGTTTCCACGCGGAACAATTGGCCCATTGATTATCAGTGAACCAATATATATACAATACGGTTTTGAAGATACTTATTCTACTGGATCCCTACGGGGCCCTTAATTGGTCCTAAGCACACCGGACAATAATTATATTTTACTTTTATCGGGATTTGGCAGTATGTTTGAAATTTTGTTCAATTGTTGCACTGTTTTTGATGACGCGTTTCTTGTTTTTTGATGTTTTATTATAAAGCAGCTTTGTAATATTTTATTATTATTACCTTGTTCATGTTTTGTTTTTATTGTTGAATTTTGTAAATAATACAAATAAAATAAAAGCTTTTGACATTTTAGTAGTATCATTATTGGTGTGCAGAAAAGAGTAGGTAGGAATGATGTCTTTGATTTGCGAATTGTGGATATATTTTTGGCTCTCCCCTCGACAATTAACTATCAGCCCCTGTCAGAAGTCATTCGGATGCTTCCTCTGGATGACGAATTGATAAACATCATTGAAGTCGACATAATGCTTTTCCGAACGTTACTACCTAAGTGAGTTGTCATTTACCATAGTTTACGAAATTCTTTTACCCCTGGTACGTGTCTGAGGTTTACAAAGCTTTGGGCTCCGCCTTGTCTAAGTTCTTGATATTTTCTAACTAAAAGGCGTATAGTTTAGCAGAATTCCCGAGGCATAGCACTTTTTTTCAAATACTGACTGCAGTGGCGACAACTTTCAATTCAGAGTTTCCTTTCAAAACTCGCAGTTTCCTCATTTTTTCTACTCGCACATCTGGTTTATGTCTGATATACTTTATAATTCTTTGGTCAACTGCACACGAACAATCCTATAATACGTAGTTTTTAAGTATAGTTAACCAACGGCGTCGAATTTAATACTGCTCTTTTGGGTTATAAACACTTGGACCAAAAACATCAGTGTTGAAACACGGCTATAAATTTTTGTACCATCCCACTCTGACTGTAACTACTAAAATTATACATGGGGGGGGCCCTCTCATAGTTCGGAACAGGCTGTGCAAAAAATACCTGGTGAGATTGCCCTCAGTTCGTCACTAATGAACTTATTATCAGCGCCGCAAAAGTTGATGCGGCAGTTTTTGGTTATAACCCAAGTGCCCGAAAAACGTCCGTTTTGAAGCACGGCGATGATTTTGGTACCATTAGGCTCAGCTTTCTCTTCATACTTAGGAGCGTGAGCTGGGCATTCATAACGGGGGCTCTGCATAGAAGATAATCTTAGTCGTGTGAAGATTGCCCCAGTTCAGCTGGTGGACCATGAAGCACTGTCACGAAACTTCAAATATGGGTTATGTTAGCCACTGACTGTAGTTATGGACATACAAGTAAAAAATTTAAGCAAACTTTTCTACGCATTTCCCAAAGACGTTTGATATAGCACGTGTTTTAAGCTTAATAAAATAGAGCTAAGACAGAAACGGTGACAAACCGTATCAATGTGACAATGACAAAAACATAAGACAACTGGCTAACCGAATTTTTTCGGATATAGCCTTAAAACAGTTCTAGGAGGCCGTTCACAATTGATATTTTATTTCTTACGCATTTATAGTGTGGTCAGCCCCTGAAATATGCAAAGATTGTTTACTGAAGTTCTTTAGCTTACACGTAGTTATGCAACAGTACAGGAATAATTAATAGCTACCATTTAGCATCAACGGAATGGTTATAATGGCAGTCATTATAATTTTATATTTTACGATATTAAAATTTGTAAATTTACTGGTACACGCAATGCTACATAAGTAATACATAAACTGGGGTATTACCATGCTTGACAGATGGTTCCCATTTTATTTGAAGAAGGTTTGTGCCGTAAAGTAGAAGTATGACATGATCAGCCGTAATGTACACAGTAGTTGCAGAAATTCTTTAGTTTACTATTTACATGTAAGTAGAATAGCCAACTAAAGTGGTATTTACGTTAAGGATCGATTTTACAAATTTGAACTTAACAGACGCCAGTCCGGATGGAGCTATATTTTGAGGTGTTGAATATTACCGCTACGCAGTTTTCGTTTTATGGATTTAGCTAAACATTTACATGTGGATTTTATTAAATATATACTATGTGATTCTGTATAAATAATCAAAGGTCTGGGCGTTTAATACGCTATTTTGGTTCTATTTTCGGCCTACTTTATTTGTGTCAAAATGTGTATGCTGAAATTTTATTACATACATCACGCTTCGCAAAATAACATCGCCTTTTCATCGTTACGTTATATCGTTAACTTTTTAAAACCCGACTGTTCTCAAATGAAACCATCGCACAGTATAAACTGTTTGGCTTCGCTGAATTTATTGTATAAAATGATGATTTGCACATGTTTATTCGTTGGCTTTGCAAGTTTTTTAAAGAACCGAGGACCAGTTCCTGTATAGCTCCGTGCGCAACTTTCAATCGTAGTACACGGTATCGATTCATGACGGAGTTTTGAGATTGTCAAACATAGCACGATGCGCAAATTAACTCGAGCGTTAACGGATTAGAAACTGAACTTCGTGGTTCGGCGGGCTAGCGGGTTTGTGTTACACATTGTCGAATTATTTATTAAGGATCTAATTCTATTCATAGTTTATCAAAATCGGCAGAGCTTGCATTTGACTTGCGCCCTTATCAGTTACTTTAGAGCAGACATATCAAACACTTTATATCATTCGATTATAGCTTCTGATTTCGATGATTTAAAATCACAATCATAATAAGTATAATGATCCTCGTTGGCCTAACCGGCGGCATAGCTACAGGAAAATCGACAGTTGCAGCTGTTTTTGTCGAGCATGGAGTACCGGTTGTTGACGCTGACCTGATTGCGAGGAAAGGTATACATTACATATTACTGTACGTTTGCTTAGGCTATACTTGCAGAAAATTATAATGATTCTGATTGACCTAACCAGCGGCATAGCTACTTAAAAATATACATTCTCAGCTGGTTCCGTCGAGCATGGAGTACCGGTTGTTGACGCTGACCTGATTGCGAGGAAAGGTATACATTATATACATATTACTGTACGTTTGCTTAGGCTAAACTTGCAGAAAATTATAATGATTCTGATTGACCTAACCAGCGGCATAGCTACTGGAAAATACACATTCTCAGCTGGTTTCGTCGAGCATGGAGTACCGGTTGTTGACGCTGACCTGATTGCGAGGAAAGGTATACATTACATATTTCTATACGTTTGCTTAGGCTAAACTTGCAGAAAATTATAATGATTCTGATTGACCTAACCAGCGGCATAGCTACTGGAAAATACACATTCACAGCTGGTTTCGTCGAGCATGGAGTACCGGTTGTTGACGCTGACCTGATTGCGAGGAAAGGTATACATTACATATTTCTATACGTTTGCTTAGGCTAAACTTGCAGAAAATTATAATGATTCTGATTGACCTAACCAGCGGCATAGCTACTGGAAAATACACATTCTCAGCTGGTTTCGTCGAGCATGGAGTGCCGGTTGTTGACACTGACCTGATTGCGAGGAAAGGTATACATTACATATTACTGTACGTTTGCTTAGGCTATATGGGGGGGGTTGGGGTTTTGTGGGGTGTTGTTGGGGGGTATTTCATTTTTGGGTTTTTTTTGTTTTTTTTTATTTTCGTTTCTGTATACTTGCAGAAAATTATAATGATTCTGATTGACCTAACCAGCGGCATAGCTACTTAAAAATATACATTCTCAGCTGGTTCCGTCGAGCATGGAGTACCGGTTGTTGACGCTGACCTGATTGCGAGGAAAGGTATACATTACATATTACTGTACGTTTGCTTAGGCTACACTTGCAGAAAATTATAATGATTCTGATTGGCCTAACCAGCGGCATAGCTACTGGAAAATACACATTCTCAGCTGGTTTCGTCGAGCATGGAGTACCGGTTGTTGACGCTGACCTGATTGCGAGGAAAGGTATACATTACATATTATTGTACGTTTGCTTAGGCTAAACTTTCAGAGAATTATAATGATTCTGATTGGCCTAACCAGCGGCATAGCTACTGGAAAATACACATTCTCAGCTGGTTTCGTCGAGCATGGAGTACCGGTTGTTGACGCTGACCTGATTGCGAGGAAAGGTATACATTACATATTACTGTACGTTTGCTTAGGCTAAACTTGCAGAAAATTATAATGATTCTGATTGACCTAACCAGCGGCATAGCTACTGGAAAATACACATTCTCAGCTGGTTTCGTCGAGCATGGAGTACCGGTTGTTGACGCTGACCTGATTGCGAGGAAAGGTATACATTACATATTACTGTACGTTTGCTTAGGCTATACTTGCAGAAAATTATAATGATTCTGATTTTCCTAACCAGTGGCATAGCTACTGAAAAAATATACATTCTTATCTGGTTTCGTCGCGCATGGAGTACCTGTCGTCTACGCTGACCTATTACGAGGAAAGGTATGACATTATATACATATTACTCTACGTCTGCTTCAGGCTAAAACTTTCAGAAAATTATAATGATTCTGATTTGCCTAACCAGCGGCATAGCTACTGGAAAATACACATTCTCAGCCTGGTTTTTGTTGAGCATGGAGTACCGGTTGTTGACGCTGACCTGATTGCGAGGAAAGGGTATACATTACATATTTCTATATGTTTTTGCTTAGGCTAAACTTGCAGAAAATTATAATGATTCTGATTGACCTAACCAGCGGTGGGAGCTTTTGGTTTTGTTTATATGGGCGATTGTTGTCACGCTGACCGATTGCGAATAAAGGTATACATTACATATTCTAAATGTTTGCTTGGCTTCGGGTTTGTTCTGTTGACCACGAGCGGGCATAGCTACTGGAAAATACACATTCTCAGCTGGTTTCGTCGAGCATGGAGTACCGGTTGTTGACGCTGACCTGATTGCGAGGAAAGGTATACATTACATATTACTGAACGTTTGCTTAGGCTAAACTTGCAGAAAATTATAATGATTCTGATTGACCTAACCAGCGGCATAGCTACTGGAAAATACACATTCTCAGCTGGTTTCGTCGAGCATGGAGTACCGGTTGTCGACGCTGACCTGATTGCGAGAAAAGGTATACATTACATATTTCTGTATATACGTTTGCTTAGGTTAAACTTGCAGAAAATTATAATGATTCTGATTTTCCTAACCAGTGGCATAGCTACTGGAAAATACACATTCTCATCTGGTTTCGTCGCGCATGGAGTACCGGTTGTTGACGCTAACCTGATTACGAGGAAAGGTATACATTACATATTACTGTACGTTTGCTTAGGCTAAACTTTCAGAGAATTATAATGATTCTGATTGGCCTAACCAGCGGCATAGCTACTGGAAAATACACATTCGCAGCTGGTTTCGTCGAGCATGGAGTACCGGTTGTTGACGCTGACCTGATTGCGAGGAAAGGTATACATTACATATTTCTATACGTTTGCTTAGGCTAAACTTGCAGAAAATTATAATGATTCTGATTGACCTAACCAGCGGCATAGCTACTGGAAAATACACATTCTCAGCTGGTTTCGTCGAGCATGGAGTACCGGTTGTTGACGCTGACCTGATTGCGAGGAAAGGTATACATTACATATTACTGTACGTTTGCTTAGGCTATACTTGCAGAAAATTATAATGATTCTGATTGACCTAACCAGCGGCATAGCTACTTAAAAATATACATTCTCAGCTGGTTCGGGGGGTGGTTGTGGCTGGTTTGGGGAGATTTTATTTTCTTGTTTGCTGGGTGTTGCGTGTGTTTTTTGTAGGCGGGCATGTGTGAAATATATTTTTTCGTCGAGCATGGAGTACCGGTTGTTGACGCTGACCTGATTGCGAGGAAAGGTATACATTACATATTACTGAACGTTTGCTTAGGCTAAACTTACAGAAAATTATAATGATTGCGGCCTCCGTGCTGCGCCCTTAATATATTCCGCCGGTTTTCGTCGGCTGGAGTCCTGTTGTTGATGCTTCCTTTTGGAGGTTTTTTTTTCTGTCGTTTGCTGACTTGCAATCTATATTCTGATTGACCTAACCAGCGGCATAGCTACTGGAAAATACACATTCTCAGCTGGTTTCGTCGAGCATGGAGTGCCGGTTGTTGACACTGACCTGATTGCGAGGAAAGGTATACATTACATGTTACTGTACGTTTGCATAGGCTACACTTGCAGAAAATTATAATGATTCTGATTGACCTAACCAGCGGCATAGCTACTGGAAAATACACATTCGCAGCAGCTGGTTTCGTCGAGCATGGAGTACCGGTTGTTGACGCTGATCTGATTACGAGGAAACGTATACATTACATATTTCTGTACGTTTGCTTAGGCTAAACATTCAGAGAATTATAATGATTCTGATTGGTCTTACCAGCGGCATAGCTACTGGAAAATACACATTATCAGCTGGTTTCGTCGAGCATGGAGTACCGGTTGTCGACGCTGACCTGATTGCGAGAAAAGGTATACATTACATATTTCTGTATATACGTTTGCTTAGGTTAAACTTGCAGAAAATTATAATGATTCTGATTTCGTGGCTACCTACCAAAATAACCAGTCGGCATAGCTACTTAAGAGGAAATATACATTACTATTACAGCTGTTTGCAGCAGGAGAAAAAGATCGAAAGGCCTAACAGCGGCAAGCAAAAAAGCACACGCAGCTGGTTCCGTCGAGCATGGAGTACCGGTTGTTGACGCTGACCTGATTGCGAGGAAAGGTATACATTACATATTACTGTACGTTTGCTTAGGCTAAACTTGCAGAAAATTATAATGATTCTGATTGACCTAACCAGCGGCATAGCTAATGAAAAATACATATTTTAGCTGGTTTCGTCGAGCATGGAGTGCCGGTTGTTGACACTGACCTGATTGCGAGGAAAGGTATACATTACATATTACTGTACGTTTGCTTAGGCTATACTTGCAGAAAATTATAATGATTCTGATTGGCCTAACCAGCGGCATAGCTACTGGAAAATACACATTCGCAGCTGGTTTCATCGAGCGTGGAGTACCGGTTATTGACGCTGACCGGATTGTGAGGAAATGTATACATTCTACATTTCTGTGCATCTACTTAGGCTAAACTTTCAGAAGGTGGACACACCAAAGAGTTGGAAACTTGGTAGCATAATTGGGTGAGTTTAATGTAAGTTTGTTCCTGGCTTGTTAGACCCAAACGTATTCTATTCGACACGGAAAAACCATGATACAGCTATCGTACATATGTAAAACGCATATGGAAGGATAATATTGTATTTTACTGATGTTTTGTTCATCCGATTTGCATCTGACGTGGCATTGAAATTAGGAAAATGAAATTGAATGTAAATTAGGAAACCTGAGAGCGATTTTGCTTACATCGATGTTGGCGCCGCATTCTTTGACAGTTAAGTTAAAAGTTTTCATATTGTCGATGAAAATGCCTCAAACTACAATTAAGGTAACATTTTCTGGTGCTCGGACGTAAAGCTGCATTAGAATGGGCTTACACATTTTTGCTAAATAGATGCTGCATCAATACGAAACATTGTATTTTGTGTAAAATAATATTAGCGCATAAAATTCCATTTTGGTCCCACATTAGTAGGAGGCTCATGCTCTAAAATAAACCTTAAATAAAATAAATGCCCCTGATAATACCACATCTTATATTTTCGAAGCGCGAGCACAGCCTATACAGATCATGGTCGAGCACGCAATGGATCGCTATCAATGGAAATTGTGAATCAACCGGGCTTTGCCTTCCCCAACACCAGTGAAATATTAAGGAGTGTTCACACGCTCAAACTTTTTGCTCAAAATTTGAGCTCAAATTTTGATCAAAATTTGAAAGCATCTTTTCTGCATTTTTTGTAAGTTTGAATGTGTGAACACTGTTCAAATTTTTCAAGGATATTCTTGTAGCCAATCATCGAAGAGATTCATTACTTGAAAAAGTTTATCTCAAATTTTGTTCTCAAATTTTGAAATATCGCAATTTTTCGTTAAAAATTACCGTCAAATTTTGAGCTCAAATTTTATGCTCAAAATTTGAGCAAAAAGTTTGAGCGTGTGAACACGCATTTACAGAATAATTGTTAAAAGTATTTTAGATGCAATTTTGGAAAATTCTGCCAGGTGCTGATTTCGTTATAGTTGTGCGTTCTCACTCACAGCGTTTCCATTTTAACTACAGCTGATCTTGTATGGTTATTTTTAATATTTCTAGTGGTCGAACCGGGAACGAGAACATACACGAAATTACGGCAAACATTTGGATCCGCCTATTTCGACGCTGAAACTGGGCGTCTAAATCGCGAAAAGCTTGGTGACCTGGTATTTTCAAATCCGGATAAGCGTCGAACGCTGAATGCGATCGTTCATCCAGCGGTTCGAAGGGAAATGGCACGACAAATTATTAGACTGTTCTTTGAAGGTAAAATTGTGTTGTTTACTTAAATTCATGATAATTAAATCAATGAATACCTCTAGGACTTGCTAGGTCCAAATGGCGCATGTCGTGTAATCGTTCTTTGAAGGTAAAATTGTGTTGTTTACTTAAATTCATGATAATTAAATCAATGAATACCTCTAGGACTTGCTAGGTCCAAAAGGCGCATGTCGTGTAATCGTATGTATTTGGCGTAATTTATTTAATTTCACAATATTTATGTTTGTTATTTTTAGTTTATCAGACATTAACATCGTATCGTTAAAATTAACTAGCTGTACAATAGATCTGCTGCTTAGTTGGCTTTGGCGAAATACATTACATCGATGCGGGATGATTATTAACTATCATTCTCCGAAATAAAATGAGTTATACCGTGAACGATGAGCCAAAAATGTCGAATTGTCAGCGACAAAAATCAAAAATTTATTTTTGTTGCTGACATAATCGTTCCGTCATTATTTTTCTCCAGCAGTTCAGTTTACGATGTACTAAAGTTTATTTCTAAGATTGACAATAATGCCCAGGGCGGGATCTATGGCTATACATATAGAACCATTCAGTACACCACAGAAAAGGATGTCGTTTTTTGAGCGACTCAACATTATTACTACGCAACACAGCCCGAGTATTGAACTAGAAGGCAGCGGTCACTTTAATGGTCTTTACTGTGGGTATTTACACCTCGGCGCTCGAAGAACAATCGAGCTTTGAACAGATCGAAAATCGGACGCTATGTTTATGGGAATGCCGTAAAATTACATGTGGCTGCTCGTGACATTCCGGAGCAGTATTTGATCTTAAGCAAGGTATGCTTCAATATGTTTGAGCTCTATCGTCCAAGCATGAAATTAATGCATAAAGAGACGGTTTGCACAACGTGGTACACAACTGCGTTCGAAAAATATTCGATTGATTTCTTATTATAAAGTTTCTTCAATACACGAGGATAAGGACAATCTTAGCAAACTAACTCTGACATATAATTTCATCAATAAATTACTATTTATTTTTGCAATAGTCGCGCATCTATTATAGTCGCGACTATTTTATTAGTCTATTATAGTCGCGACTATTACTATTTATCTAATTAGTCGCGAATCTTTTCTTGCGTTTTAATGCGAAAAAAATTGTCGTAAGTTTATGTTTCCAGGGCATCTAACGCCCAAGGTGTGCTGAAATTTATACTGTAAGTATAGAATTTTTACCTTTCCCGTAGCATTTCAGCGGAGTTTACGTCGTGGCCGTGTATATCTAATGTGTCGTAAATATGAAAAGTGATATATTCACTTTCTTGTTCTTACATCGTCAGTTAAATAATTTGTAGCTGTGAATTATAGACTTATTCTGTAGCAATGCGTGCTGGCATTCATATGGTGACCAAGGCAAGGTGTGGAGAATCATTGAAGATCAAAGGGTCGCGACAGTGCTGCTACACCATAAGCATATGGCTATATAAATAGGCAACTTTATAGTCGATCACATTCTACACTTGTGAGCTGTGTATTATAGATTATTACTCTGTAGCAATGCGTGCTGGCATTCATATGGTGACCAAGGCAAGGTGTGGAGATCCATTGAAGATTAAATGGTCGCGACAGTATTGCTACACAATAAGCATATGGGCTATATAAATCGTAAAATTATCGTCGTCGCATTTACACATTATGAATCTGAACATGAATTAATTCTTAGCAATGTATCGCGTTAATAATAACAGCAAAGTGTGGAGATCCATTGAAGATTAATTGGTCGCGACAGTATTGCTACACCATAAGCATATGGGATATATAAATAGTCAAATTTATAGTTGATCACATTCTACACTTGTGAGCTGTGAATTATAGACTATTAATCTTTAGCAATGTGTGCTGGCATTCATATGGTGACCAAGGCAAGGTGTGGAGATCCATTGAAGATCAAATGGTCGCGACAGTGCTGCTACTACACCATAAGCATATGGGCTATATAAATAGTCAAGTTTATAGTTGATAACATTCTACATTTGTGTTGTGTTCCATCATAACTTACACTTACAGTACCTGCCAAAAATGACTGTCGCTCGCTCGCGACTCGCTCGACACTCGCTCGCGACTCGCTCGAGACTCGCTCGCGACTCGCTCGAAATAAATTTGTTCTAAAAATAGAATTTTCTAATAATTTAAATATTTGAGAAATCACGAGCGGCCCGCTTGCGCTCACAACTCACTAGACTCGCTCGCGACTCGCTCGAACCCGCTCGCTCGAAATGCGACGGTCATTTTTGGCGAGTACTGTAACTTACAGTGGCAGAATTTTGAGCTAACCTCCGCATCTGTAAATTGTAATGGATTTTTTCCAAAACTGTAACTACCCTCAAAATACTTATGTTGAATATTTACATAGTAGTATTATTATTAATTTTTAAGCATAACTACGATCAATATCTTGTAGTCCTTAAGCTTTGCAGTCTAATAATATATTGTAGGAACTTATTCTACACACATATTTTGTATAACATGTTAATTATTTAGCATAATTTATGCTAAATGATGACCCAAAATGTTTAGCATAAATTAAACTTAATATTTTGGAGAATTATGCTTAAAAACTTAAAGCATATCCATAATATGGCTAAATTTTTAGTAGAATTATTAACTTTATTTTTGTTACTTAGATTATTTAGCACTAGTCGGTTGTGAGCGGAGCTTGGGCGGTGGCATTACGAATGTACTCAATTTTATGTTCTTCAAATAACTACATTGCATAGAGCTTTATCATTGGTAAAAATATTATATTTGAATTCTTCGAGCCAAAAAACCCTATAATGGTTTGATCGAAACGATTCTATTTCAATAAATAACACAAATATTGCAAAATTCTCTATTTTAGCTGCATTATCTTAACTAATTAGCTAATTACTAATTAACCACTCAAAGTTTTTTAATCCCAAATATCAGGTGCACACTCTGACATAATAGGTTTTTTAAAATCGGTTCAGTGGTTCTTGAGATCCGTCGGACCGAACGAACGAACTAACGAACGGACGGACATCGACTTTTTTGGTCACAGACAGAAAATAAAAACGCTTCCCTCGGCTTCGCCTCGCTCCGCTCAATAATTATGCGTAATTGTTAGTTAGCATTAATAAAGCTTAATATTAAGCATCAAATTTTGCTAAAAGTCTGGAATAATCGTAAAATCGCGTAACATTCAGCATAATAAATTACTCTACATTTTTATTAAGCACAAGGCTATGCTTATATTAAAAATAAAATATTTTCAGCAATCCT